>CM059442.1:62051103-62255484 GCA_030390025.1 Squalus acanthias
GTGTGTGTGTGTGAGTGAGTGTGAGTGTGTGTGTGAGTGTGAGTGTGTGTGTGTGAGTGTGAGTGAGTGAGTGTGTGTGTGAGTGAGTGTGTGTGTGAGAGTGTGTGTGTGTGTGAGTGTGTGTGTGTGAGTGAGTGTGAGTGTGTGTGAGTGTGTGTGTGTGTGAGTGTGTGAGTGTGAGTGTGTGTGAGTGAGTGTGTGTGAGTGTGTGTGTGTGTGTGTGAGTGTGTGTGAGTGAGTGAGTGTGTGTGTGTGAGTGTGTGAGTGTGAGTGAGTGGGTGTGAGTGTGTGTGTGTGAGTTACTATGTGTGTGGCAGCCGTTACTACAACTGAGCCTCTCTAATTCCCACACAAACAGCAATATCTACTTCTCAAATGCATGAGTTGAAACATGACAGAAACCCTATCTCTCTTCTGGGAGCTTTCTAAATCTTTCTCTTAATGTACACGTGTGAAGAGCTTTCAGAGCGTCTTCCCTCCCTTTCCCCCCCCCCCCCCACCCTCCCTCGCTCGCCCTCACCTCCACCTCCACCTCCCTCGCCCTCCTCGCCCCCCACCACTGGTGGAGTGCTTTCACCGAAAGGCTTTTTCGAGCCAACAGCTAGCAAATGCCATCAACTTAAGGAAAATAAAAAAAAAGGTTGTGGTTACGGTATGGTGGTTGTTGTGGCTGCACAGCTTTGGATTTAAGTGGTAGCTCTTGCTGCTCACTGCAATAACTTAAAAACAAAATCTGAGCCTCGGTTTCTGTGAATTAGAGTCGAGAAAGGGAGCTTGAACTCAGTTTCTCTGCAGTAACAACAACAGATACAATAAATTACTTAATGAGGATGAGGGATTTTCGGAAATCGCACAAATTAATCATCAGAGTTTCTGTAATAACAAGAAGCACATGGCAAAGGAAAGATTAAATGAGATTAACTGATTTATTCTAAATTCAATTGACATCATGATTTCCAGAGGGAGAAAACTGTTAACCTCTTCAGAGTTGCAGAAGAATCCACTGTACCAGGATTAAAAGGAAAAAAATGCCCTTTTTTGTGCTTTCAGGGAAGAATTATACTCCAGATACAGGTTTGAGGTAGAGTTGCCAACTCTGTTTGGACATATTCCTGGAGTTTTTTTAAAATTAGTTCATGGGATGTGGGCGTCGCTGGCAAGGCCGGCATTTATTGCCCATCCCTCGTTGACCTTGAGTGTCTCGCTGGGCCATTTCAGAGGGGCAGTTAAGAGTCAACCACATCGCTGTGGGTCTGGAGTCACATATCGGCCAGACCGGGTGAGGGCGGCAGATTTCCTTCCCTAAAGGACATTAGTGAACCAGATGGGTTTTTACGACAATCTGATAGTTTCGTGGTCACCATTACTGATACTAGCTTTTTTTAAATTCCAGATTTATTTAATTAACTGAATTTAAATTCTCCCCCCAGCTGTCGTGGTGGGATTATGAACTACTCGTCTCTGGATCATTAGTCCAGGCCTCTGGATTACTAGCCCAGTAACATTCCCACTATGCTACCGTTCCCTATAACATCCCTGCCCTGCCCCCACACTCCCGCCATTGGTCCATCCTCGAGCTGCATCGCCTTCCCACGGCCAATCGGAAAACAAAAGGACTCTTCGTGACTGAATTGGATGATTCTTGACTGTTGGTCATCCAGCTGTTCCCTCCCCCCCTCCCCCCCCCGCCGCCAATATTTTTATAACTAATAAACAGAAGTGTTCAAAGAAAATGAAAAAAAAAACCCCACACAATTTCTTTGAACGCCCCTATGGTTTTTCTCCGGGGTTTTTACCGGCGGCAGTGTCCGGGAGATTAAGCTTCGATTCCCGGAGACTCCAGGCCAATCCTGCAGGGTTGGCGACCCTAGTTTGAGCCTAGTACCTGATCAAAAGTGAGGCAGGGTTGGTAAAAAAGACTTGCATTGCTATAGCGCCTTTCACGACCACCGGACCTCTCAAAGCGCTTTACAGCCAATGAAGTACTTTTGGAGTGTAGTCCCTGTTGTAATGTAGGAAACACGGCAGCCAATTTGCGCACAGCAAGCTCCCACGAACAGCAATCAATGTGATAATGACCAGTTGATCTGTTTTTGTGATGTTGGTTGAGGGATAAATATTGGCCCAGGACACCGGGGATAACTCCCCTGCTCTTCTTCGAAATAGTGCCAGTGGGATCTTTTACGACCACCTGAGAGAGCAGACGGGGCCTCGGTTTAACATCTCATCTGAAAGACGGCACCTCCGACAGTGCAGCACTCCCTCAGCACAGCACTGGGAGTGTCAGCCTAGATTGTGTGCGCAAGTTTCTGGAGTGGGTCTTGAACCAACAACCTTCTGACTCAGAGGCGAGTGTGCTGCCCACTGAGCCACAGCTGAGCTGAGTTCGACCGCCAGACAATGATCCCGCACAGCCTGGGACCGGCTTTTGCACTGAGAATGGGCTGCCCAGCCCCTTAAATTGGCCGCGCACCCAAAAAAATTTACGGGGAACATTGCCGCCAGACCGACATTGCTCTCTTGTCAGGAACAGATGGGGATCTGGGCAAGTTCAGAGCTCCACTCAGCCGTATTTGAATGCGGTAAAATTTTAATTTTAAAAGTTCGACAGGACAGACAGGCATTTTACAAGGTGAAAAACAAAATCACATTTGCATAATTTGAGATCTTTGAAAAGTTAGTCTGATATGTGCTAGAGCCAGGAGGAAGCTGAGGTGGCGTCAGACCTGCTCCCCCTTGAGCTGTTCATGCGTGTAGTCTCTAAATTGCAATTGGGCACCTCACACTTGATGTCTACTCCATGTGCTACATGGAGAAGCCAAAATCACTTTGCTTTATTGCACAATAACTGGTCTATTAACCAGATTCACAACTGCAATTCTTTGCATTTCTCCTCATCTATTTTTGGAGGTATTTATACTCTTTCTCCATTTCCCTCTCTAGTCTTGCACTATCCCTCCATGAGAGGACAAGCAAGAGCTCTCAAACCCGCGACCTCCACCACCTGTGATTGAAAGACTTGCGTTGTGCACTTGAGTAGTAAGAAAGTCAGTCGGTGGTTACAAAGCAATTTCCAAGTGGAGTACTGCCGGCAGATAGAGCACAACTGAACGTAGGCATCCATTCATCTCCTTGTACTACCTGAACCAAAGAGAAAGCTTATACTTAGACACTCTTTTTTCCTTTTCTCCTGATTGGTTCTTTTACTGCACATTGCCTTATATGGTAATATAGAAACATAGAACATAGAAGATAGGAGCAGGAGTCGGCCATTCGGCCCCTCGAGCCTGCTCCGCCATTCGATGAGATCATGGCTGATCATCCAAACTCAGTACCCTGTCCCTGCCTTCTCCCCATATCCCTTGATACCTTTAGCTTTAAGAAATATATCTAACTCAGTCTTGAATATATTTAATGACTTGGCCTAATTCTTAGTATCTTGTCGATTCGGCATGCATCAACGACTTTTCTGTTACAGTTGGAACATGCTGTCGATCAACCTTGAACACACTGACGATTGCTCGGCTACTCTTCAACTCTCCCTCATGTATCAACATGACCTAGCAGGACAAGGGCAGCAGGCGCATGGGAACACCACCACCTCCAAGCTCCCCTCCAAGTCACACACCATCCTGACTTGGAAGTATATCGGCCGTTCCTTCATCGTCGCTGGGTCAAAATCCTGGCACTCCCTCCCTAACAGCATTGTGGGAGTACCTTCACCACACGAACTGCAGGGGTTCAAGAAGGAGGCTCACCACCTCCTTCTCAAGGGCGACGCGGGATGGGCAATAAATGCTGGCCTTGCCGCCGCCGCCGACATCCCGAGAATGAATAAACAAAAAACTAGCAGCCGGGTCTCTACCAGCTGCTACAAGATGCAAATGAGCAGGTCAGATTGGCTAATTCTTTGACTTGCCCCTCTCTCCCTATAGGCTTCTGCTTGCTGCCTTCCACGATGACCGGGCTGAGATTGGGAACTCGCTATGTGGGGATCTGTGGCTATGAAGACCACTCCACGGGATATCACAATGGAGCTGGGAGGCGTTGCTGCGCTGTTCTCTCTCTCAGTCAATGTTATGGTGAAGCAAAACCACCTTTGATGGCAGAACCTTCAGCCATCTTGGCTCCACACTCTGCATCTCTCTCCCAAACCCCTCTGCCTCGCCACTTCTTTTCCTGTTACCACTTGACGTTTATTTTACACCTATGTGAGATGCAGTGGGATATTTTACTGCATTAAACGCACTATTTAAATGGCAACTCTTGGTGTCGGCTCCTTCAACGCCTCAATTTTAAAATTCTCATCCTCGTGTTTAAATCCCTCCATAGCCTCGCCCCACCCTATCTCTGTAACCTCCTCCAGCCCTATCACCCGCCGAGATATCTGCGCTCCTCCAATTCTAGCCTCTTGGGCCTTCTCGACTTCCTTCACCCCATCGCTGGCGGCCGTGCCTTCAGCCGTAAGCTCTGAAATTCCCTCCCTAAACCTCGGCGCCTCTCTCCTCCTTTAAGATGCTCCTTAAAACCTACCTCCTCAGCTGTTTTTTTTAAAAGGATAAAACTCTATCTGAAATGGTTTTAAGGTTGTCAAAAGCAAATCTTCTTAAATATACAGGCGTTTGGAAAAAAAAAATGATTCAAGTTTCTAAAGCTGCTCCATGCAGCTCCCACCAAATACGGTTCAGATAATTTATAGGTCAACCCAGTTGCCCATTCCTACAGGCCTGGGCCTGTCTTTCTTGACTATCTTCAACCTTATTTTAAGACTGGAGTACATGAAAGGGCATACGGCTACAGGTTGGATTATTATTGTTTGAACCCTGCTTCTGAATGCCTGCAAACAGGAACAGAATCTCATTAACAGACTATATATTACTAATCTGAATTATAGTATTACTTTCTAAATGGGTTCAATGGGTCTCACCAGTCTTAGATTTAATGGATGAGGAAATGCTTGCCTGTCAGTGGTCTACTGTGTCTCATTACAGAAGTACGAACACCCGTAAATCAGCAGCAGAGTTTGCTGCATTTTAATCATATTGGCGCCACTTGATCTAAGTGGGTGAAACCTGTACTGTCCATAAACACTATGTTCTCAGCTCCGCCGGTAGCCCAGTGGGACAGACCCTTTCCGGTGCAGCACTAAAACCATGCAAGCCAGAAGGTGCTAGATCTGCACTGAGTTAACGGAGCTCACCCCTGGCAGAGGTTGGGCTGTCTGCAACCGGGCCCCTTACGGGGCTGGGAATAAGGGCGGGGAGGGTATCAGGCAGGCTTCTTGCTTCTGATTGCTGCATTTAAGAGTAGTTCGCCCGTGGAACTGTACTTCAGCATGGGCCAGTGCCTTTGGGAGAGGAGGGGAGAAGACGACATGGCAACAGGAGGAGGCCATTCAGCTTTTCCTGATGTATATTAATGACTTGGACTTGGGTGCGCAGGGCACAATTTCAAAATTTGCAGATGATGCAAAACTTGGAAATATAGTGAACAGTGAGGAGGATAGTGATAGACTCCACAAGACATAGACAGGCTGGTGGAATGGGCGGACACTTGGTAGATGAAATTTAACGCAGAAAAATGCGAAGTGATACATTTTGGTAGGAAGAACGAGGAGAGGCAATATAAACTGAAGGGTACAATCCTACAGGGGTGCATGAACAGAGAGACCTGGGGGTATGTGTGCACACATCGTTGAAGGTGGCAGGGCAGGTTGAGAAAGCGGTTAAAAAAGCATACGGGATCCTGGGCTTCATAAATAGAGGCATAGAGTACAAAAGCAAGGAAGTGATGATGAACCTTTATAAAACACTGGTTTGGCCTCAACTGCAGTATTTTGTCCAATTCTGGGCACCGCACTTTAGGAAAGATGTGAAGACTTTAGAGAGCGTGCAGAAAAGATTTACAAGAATGGTTCCAGGGATGAGGGACCTCAGTTACGTGGATAGACAGGAGAAGCTGGGGTTGTTCTCCTTAGAGCAGAGAAGGTTGAGAGGAGATTTGATAGAGGTGTTCAAAATCATGAGGGGTCTTCGTCAGCTTTTGCTGCGTGTAAGAGACTGCATCTTTCCCTCTACAGGAAACTCTTTATTAACCGGCACCGACGGGACCGGCGTGGTGCCGGTTAATCAAAAAGTCCGGATAACGGAGAGTTATATCTCCCAACGTACGAGAGCCCCGTACACACTGACATGCGCCTGCATTTGGAGCTCCGTCTCCCCGGGGACCGCCAGCTGACCATCTGTCATGTCCGCTGCCTACCCGGGCTGCACTTTCCCCTCCCAATCTACATGCTCCGATACAAGGCAAACGCCTCGGGTTTCTTTTTAAAGTTATTTTTAAAGGAGAGATGAAGGAAAACCCCGGTTACCTACTCAAGAATTTTGCCGGTTAAGAGAGATTTCCGGTTATTTGGGTGCTGGTTAAAAGAGAGTTTCCTGTAGTTCATCTATAGTGGTTGTGTTACATATTGGGGTCTAGACAGAGTAGAGAGAGAGAAACTGTTCCCATTGGCGGAAGGGTCGAGAACCAGAGGACACAGATTTAAGCTGATTGGCAGAAGAACCAAAGGTGACATGAGGGGAAAACATTTTTATGCAGCGAGTGGTTAGGATCTGGAATGCACTGCCTGAAAGGGTGGTGGAGGCAGATTCAATTGTGGCTTTCAAAAGGGAATTGGATAAATACCTGAAGGAAAAAGATTTGCAGGCCTACGGGGAAAGGGCGGGGGAGTGGGACTAGCTGAAATGCTCTTGCAGAGAGCCGGCACGGGCTCGACGGGCCAAATGGCCTCTTTCTGTGCTGTAACCATTCTATGATTCTAAGGAGAACAGTACCAGCTTCCCTAGACTCTCCACGTAACTGAAGTCCTTTATCCCTGGTACCATTCCAGTAAATGTGAATGGTAGTAATGTCTTACTGACTCTGTGGGCCGTATATAGATTCATAGAATCATACAGCACAGAAGGAGGCCGTTCGGTCCATCGTGCCTGTGCCAGCAAACTTTATGGGGGAAAAATTCGGTTGCTTTGCGCCTCCCGTTAACGCTCTAAGAGGGCGCTAACGGGGCGCAAAGCAACTAGTGCAAGGGCGTGGCGCCGCCAACGCCTCCCGCGAAATTCAACGGGAGGTTAGCAGTGGCAGTAACCATTAGTGCCCCATGGCGCTGCACCGGCGGCAATGACGTCATCCATCGCCGTGCGCAGTGCTCCGCTCGCGCCCCGGCCGCGAACTTCGGTAGCGCCCCCTGACTTACTGCCGGACGCTATGTCTGACGGGGTATGGGGGGCCTACCTGCGGCCGGGGTGGCGCTAATTAAAGGCGAGGTGCCAGGCGGCCATTTTTGTTGCTGCCCCCCTGCCAGCACCTGCCCCCGTTGCCGTCCCCGGCCTCCTCTGACCAGCCCCCCCGCGGAGTGCCGGCTGCGCTCCGTGAGCCCGGCACTTCTCGAGTGCTGGGCTCTTTTGCCAGCACTCCGATCCCTGGTGGCCCAGCTGGGCCCCGGGTCGCGCTGCGCAAGGCGCCCTCCCCTTTAAGAAGGGGAGGAAGGCCTGCAGTATCGCGGCACATAGCGCCGCAATATTCACTCGTAGCACCCCAAGAGCGAGGCAGGGGGCTTCTAGTAGCGCCCCGCTTCCCTCTTGGGGCGCTACCGATGAATTTCAGCCGCGGGGGCGCTAATTTTTTCGGGGTGCTAAAAGTAGCACCCCGACGAAGTTAGCGTCCCAAAGGGGGCGCGACTCAATTTTTCCCCCCTACCTCTTTTGATCACTGACTCCTGAATTTTCCTTCAAAGACAGGTCAAGGTGCTGCCATTTGCCTCAGCACTCCCTCAAGCCATGAGGGAAACAATCAGCGTGGGTTCTCATTCCTAAGGTGGCCCACCACCCCCCTTCTCAAGGGCAACTGGGCAATTAATGCTGGCCTTGCCAGTGACGCCCACCTCCCCAGAATGAATAAATAAAATTAAAAGTTGCTACCCAGCAACCCCTGAGGGACAGTGCATGCGTGCAGTTCAGTATAACTGCAATCGGTGCAAGAGTACCTTCTTGAGGTGGCACTCAATACAAAATACCAAAGTAAGGGCAGATTTTTCTCTTTTGTACCTGGGCCTTAGATAACCACCTGGGCAGAGGGTATGGAGGAGAATCGGGCAACAGAGCCTGGCCGAGCTCATTCAATTAAAATCAACAGAATAGTCGGAGGGCTTTGTTACATGCGGGTGATCCTCCCCATCTGAGTTTCCTCTATCCATTCTGCCCAGGTGATTACTTAACACCCAAGGTATCCATAACAACAACAACAACTTGTATTTATATAGCACCTTTAACGTAGTAAATCAGCCACGATCTCATTGAATGGTGGAGTAGGCTCGAAGGGCCAAATGGCCGACTCCAGCTCCTATTTCTTATGTTATGTTCTTAAAATGTCCCACGGCGCTGCACAGGAGTATTTTAAGACAAAAAAATATATTTGACACCGAGCCACATAAGATAAATTAGGGCAGGTGACCAAAAGCTTGGTCAAAGAGGTAGGTTTTAAGGAGCGTCTTAAAGGAGGAAAGAGAGGTAGCGAGGCAGACAGGTTTAGGCAGGGAATTCCAGAGCTTAGGGCCTGGGCACAGCCACCAATGGTTGAGCGATTATAATCAGGGATGCTCAGGAGGGCAGAATTAGAGGAGCGCAGCTATCTCGGGGGGTTGTGGGGCTGAAGGAGATTACAGGGATGGGGAAGGGGCGAGGCCATGGAGGGATTTGGAAACAGGGATGAGAATTTTGAAATCGAGGCGCTGCTTAACCGGGAGCCAATGTAGGTCAGCGAGCACAGGGGAGACGGGTGAACAGGACTTGGTGCGAGTTGCCAGTTTTGGATGACCTCAAGTTGACATAAGAGGAAAATCTAACCCTTAATGTTCAAACACAGCCAGCCTTGACACAAAAGGGCTACTGGTCTCGAATATGAAGGGGAAGGATGGCGCAGGCAATGGCGAACAGGTAAGATTGTTATCTAGATGTCAAATAAAGAAATAAGGAGTTCAAGTTTAAATTGGGCAAAGAGCCGTAAACTTATTTTACAGGAGCTGGCGGCTAAGGCGACACATTTGAAGACAAACATGCGCCGACTGGGGAAGAGCGGCCTCTTTCTGCACTGTCACATTCTACAATTCCACGTGGAGCAGAAAGAATGGGGGAAGAAAAGAGGTTCTCAAAGAAAAATCTTTAAAATTGTTAAATTTGCTTAGTTCCACGTAAGATCGTGGCCGTAACAAAGCTACTCCTGATGTCCAAGCCGTGTTAATACCATTGTTGGGGCTTTGATTCAGCAACAAGTGAACAGTGAGCTGAAATCGCTCCAAAAAAAGAAAATGGCTGGCCCAGGCAGCAAATAACTCCCCGGAGCTGTTGGTGGTTTACGAGTTCCCCTCCCTGACAATCCCTCATAACTCTCAATGGCTTGCCTCCAACTGAGATCAAAGTCGTACAGATCTGCAATTAGTGACAACTTTTCTTTTATTGTTCAGCCTGGGGGGGGGAGGGGCGGGGTATTGATGCAAGAAAATAAATGCCACCACAAGTCTTTCTGTCATGGGGGGAGGGAGAGGGGGGAGGGGGGGGCGGATAGATATGTACGGATGCAGGACTTAAAAATCCACTGCAATCTCTAACCTGTTGCAAGGAGTTTCTGTGACAGAAACCGAAGTAGAAAATGAGATTGCAACATTGCGACTTGTTTCAAAATTGTCCTCCTCCGCGCTCATTATTTGCAAACCACAATCTGTCCTGTGTACTCCTTACATTGGCGTATTCTGAGCTCACTCCTTTTGTCAATTAGAGAACTTGCACTGTACAGAAAGCCCGAAATCAAGAGCCCCATTGGACATTGTGTTGTTAAACGCGTTACCGCTGACAATCTAATCAAACTAGTCACTAATCAATCCAGTAAGGAACTCCGGAGAAACTGCTTTACCCAGAGAGTGGTGAGAATGTGGAACTCGCTACCACAGGGAGTGGTTGAGGCGAATAGTATAGATGCATTTAAGGGGAAGCTCGATAAGCGCATGAGGGAGAAGGGAATAGAGGGTTATGTTGATGGGGTGAGATGAAGAGAGGGTGGGAGGAGGCTCGTGTGGAGCAGAAACACCGGCACGGACCAGTTGGGCTGAATGGCCTGTTTATGTGCTGTGCCTTCTATGTAATGATCACACTTCCGTACATACGACCGAGTTTTAATCTTTCTTTCAAGCGCAGTGTAGTTGGTGCCCATCTGGGTGATGTATGTGAAAATATCCACACAATATCCTTTCCAGCATGCTGCGGTGTCCTTCTTAAATTCCATGTGGTTTCTTCCAACATTCATAATGATTATTGAAGAGCAGCTGTACAGATCTGTAGGGAAAGACATGGCATGCCCTACCACTGTGTTCTGTCATGTTGACTGTTGCTGCAACAAATAGCTGTGTAAGGTTCTGTTTAAACAGTAGTACGACGGCTACTGCAGCATATTAACCCTTCAAGATGCATTTACCCTGTCGCCTCGGCGTTGGTGCCAAGCGGTTTGCACCGGGGACTAGTGCCGTAGTGTAACTCTGGAGTCAAGGCTTGACATGACTGCAGAGTGTGGTGGAGCGATACTCCGTCCTGATTCGTGCACTGGTCCCAGAAACAGCTCGGCACTGATACAGGAAACTCTTGTTTAACCGGCACCTAAATATCCGGAATTCTCTCTTAACCGGCAAAAATCATACACCGAAAACTCCTCTCAAATAACCGGCAATGTTGCCGAGTCCGAGTCCGACTCTCCCGCGAACGCCAAGTACTCCGAAAACTCCTCTCAAATAACCGGCAATGTTGCCGAGTCCGAGTCCGAGTCTCCCGCGAACGCCGAGTTAGTCAGTGGGGGTAGTTCTCCAAAGTGCCACTACTCGGCCTCCTGGCGCTGTCGGAAGTCCGAACACTGCAGTAACAGGAGTCTGATTCTCCTGTTTGTTAAAAATAGCCTCGGTAGATATAACTCTCCGTTATCCGGAACTTTTGATCAATCGGCACCACGCTGGTCCCGTCGGTGCCGGATACCAAAGAGTTTCCTGTACTAAGCCAGTGTATCGGCTCTCTGAAGGTGGCTTAATGCTGTCACTGTCGGTGAGCCTCAGTCGGTGCCTCTGAGGTTTGTGGGTTCGAGCTCCACAACACGACTTGAGTGTATAATCTAGGCCGACCCTCTCGTGCATTACTGAGGGAGCGGTGCTTTTAGGAAATGCGGCACCTCAAGAATAGTTTTGAGGAAGGTTTTGAAGGCAGGCGGGGAAGAGTTGGCAAGGTCAAGGGATCTAAGGAGGGAGGTTGAGAAACTAGGATCAAGATAGCTGAAGGCCCTGCCCCGATGGAGCGCAGCGAGGGGATCATGCACAGGAGGGCAGATTCAGAAAACACTAAGGCATGTGCTGGGATATGGAGCTGGGAGGGCTCCAGAGGTGGGATGATGGTGCAATTTGCAGACAAGGACAAAGATTTTAATTCAATGTGTCGAGGATAGGGAGCCAGTGGAGACTGGCAAGGATGTAGGTAATGGATAATTGGAATCCTTGCTCGTCATCCACATGCTTGCCCACTGGGTAGTAAGCCCTGAACGATTTCTCCACTTCCCTAGCTCACAAGTCTTCCAGCAGAGATCATCAGCTGAGAGCCAAACATTCAGCACATTATCAGTGATAGAACCTGGGATCTTCCATGGTTCAGTGTCAGCCAGTGGCTCAGTGGGTAGCACTCTCACCTCTGAGTCAGACGGTTGTGGGTTCAAGTCCGACTCCAGAGACTTGAGCACAAAAATCTAGGCTGACACTCCAGTGCAGTGCTGAGGGAGTGCCGCACTGTCAAAGGTGCCGTCTTTCGGATGAGACGTTAAACCGAAGCCCCGTCTGCTCTCTCGGGTGGACGTAACAGATCCCAGGGCAGAATTTTCGAAGAAGAGCAGGGGAGTTATCCCCGGTGTCCTGGCTAATATTTATCCCTCAATCAACATCACTAAAGCTGATTATCTGGTCATTATCACATTGCTGATTGTGGGAGCTTGCTGTGCGAATTTGACGGCCACGTTTGCTACATTACAACAGTGACTACACTTCAAAAAGTACTTCATTGGCTGTAAAGTGCTTTGCGACGTCCGGTGGTCGTGAAAGGCGCTATATAAATGCAAGTCTTTCTTTCTTTCAAATAGATCTTTCTTTTTTTTTCCCTGTTCAGCTTGACTTGGTGCCAAACGATATGGTGCATTTGCTCACTGAGCCAGATATACAGAGCTACCGAAAATACTTTGGTTTACACTATGACAGCTAGCGGTGTAACTGCAGGAGCTGGTCGGAGCAAATGATTGGATGAACATACACACACTCAAAATGGGGAACTCCCCTTATCCACTTCTGGCAATATCAACGAAAACCCAGATAAAAGGAGATTAAGTGTGTGTTCATAACAGCAATAGTTTTGGTTTTGAAAGGGATTCTAATTACGAGTCATCTTGTGTTAATGGTGCAGTGTCCACATGGACGCTGCCTTAGTATGAATCAGTAAACTGAATTATATATTTACTGCTAATAGATGGATTTTTAGGCCTTTGATACTTTACTTCATGGATTGGAGAAGATAACAAACAGTTCACAGACTGTCAAGCTTAGAAAGAAATGATTGAACAAAAGCAACAAGACTTGGAGTTATAAAGTGCTCGAAGAGTATTAATGTACAATGATGTAAAGAGAGAAATTGCATTTATATAGCGCCTCTTACAACCTCAGGACGTCGCAAAGTGCTTTACAGCCAATGAAGTACTTTTGAAGTGTAGTCACTGTTGTAATGTAGGCAAAGCAGCAGCCAATTTCTGCACAGCAAGCTCCCACAAACAGCAATGAGATAAATGACCAAATCATCTGTTTCACTGATATTGATTGAGGGACAAATGTTGGCCCAGGACACCGGGGAGAACTCCCCTGCTCTTCTTTGAAATAGTGCCGTGGAATCTTTTACGTCCACCCGAGAGAGCAGACGGGGCCTCGGTTTAATGTCTCATCCGAAAGACGGCACCTCCGACAGTGCAGCGCTCCCGCAGCACCGCACTGCGAGTGTCAGCTTAGATTTTTGTGCTCAAGTCTCTGGAGTGGGACCTGAACCCACAACCTTCTGACTCCGAGGTGAGCGTGCTACCCACTGAGACATGGCTCCTTAGCTGGGGCAACAATTGGAGCATTACAAATGGCCCTTCGCACCCTGAGCTAGGAAGAGAAAAAAAAACACAAGTAGGATTTACACTCCTGACTGCTACTCCATGACCCTCTCTGGAAAATGGACATGTGGATGTCAAGGGGGAGGAGCAAGCTTGTCTGTGATGCCTTCTATGGTCAAACAGCCTACCGACACTCTTATCATCTAAACTTCGACAGGAAGATTATGCAGATAGGGTTAGATGATGTCGGGTGGGAGCAGAAACACTGGCACAGACCAGTTGGGCCGAATGGCCTGTTTCTGTGCTGTAAATCCTATGTCATTCTAGGTCACGTGGACAAGGTACTAGACGGTTGCCAGTGGTCATGACATTGTACCTGCAGGAGAAGGGAGAGGGTAATGGGAGAGAAAAGTGGAGCGGAGGAACCCAAAGTTGTTGCATTCTACATAACAAAATAAAAGAACCCGTCTAGATCATTCTGTAAGCTCAACTAGACACAGTAGAGCTGGAAAGTGCTCCACTGTGATGGAGCCAATGGGTCAAGCAATTTATAGATTTCCTCTGCATTGATGTGTGGTAAGTTGCAACAGCCATCACCCTCCACCGCTTCTATATTTTTCTTGTTAAAACACAATTAATTCAGCTATCACACAGTAAGTTGTCAGGCAGTGGCAGCTTCCAATTCCCAGGCACTCATGCTAATATGTTCTTGGTTCTGGGGAATCGCTCCTTGACGTGGGGAAGTTATAAAGCAAGAGCGACAGGGCAGGAAAACAATCACCATTTATCTTTATTTACTGCACCTTTGAGAACTATATTTCTGCAACAACTATCCCCCAAAAAATAAGGAAAGTAGCCCTTTTGCTTTTAACCTACACAAGCTGCATTTCAACATCATTAACAAAATCAGCATAATACTGCTTTCATTTATATGCTATACTATTGCACACACAAATATACACAATGTGCAAATGATTAGTTAGTTGAAGTTGCCCCAAAGTCACCATCCTGAACAAAGGGAAGCCTAGGTGGCTGGTGAAGCACAATATTTTGAATCAAAGCTGTTATCAGGGGATTGAGGCAGAGTGATGCAGGTGAAAGGAGAGCTCCTGCACCAGGGTGAATTTTTCCAGCCCGCACTGCAATCTTCCCATTCACGATCTTAGCTTGTGCAGTAGAACTTTAGACCACAACCCATTGGGCCGTATTTTCCGATCCCTATGGGTGTGTACGCACTGTGTACCCACCCGTAGGGACATCGGAAATGCCAGTTTCAGGCAGGCACAGCGCAATGCACTGAAAACCGGCATTTTCGATCTGTCAAGAATGGCTCTTGACAGATCGGACGCCTGCCCTGGAGAAGGGCCTCTGCGGGGGGGAGAGTTCCGCTTTCTGCAGAACCTCCGTCCGCTGAAAACCCTGAGAAATCTTACGCCTGGTAAAAGCAGGCGTAAGGCCTGCTTTTACCAGCATAAGAGTTGAAAAAAGTAAAAAAAAAGTTTTCACTCATTTATCATTTAAAAAAGGTAAGTTTATTTTTAGCCCCGTAAAAAACTTTAATTATTTTTTTCAAAAAATTAAATTTTTGTTTAAAATATTTAATCTATAGTAATTTCAACTCATTTTAAAAAGGTGATTTAAAAAAAAAATTATTTAATGTTTTACTGTGTTTTTGGGGTGATCTCCATTCATTTATTTGACAGGTCTATCTGTCAAGTGTATGAAGGGAGATTCCCTTCTCCTATTGGCTCCCCATGGCCCACGTGATCCCAGGGACGCTTGCGAACCGCATGCGCCCCTGGGTTACGTGGGCCCTGCGCATTTCGAGTTTGGGGAGGCCCAGGAACGGAAGCGTCCGGACCTCGGGAGCCCTCGGGTAAGTCCGTAGATTTTTTCCAGATCGGAGGCCTCCGCACGCAGGAAGCCTCCGATCGGAAAATACGGGCCCATTACTGCAACAGCTGGCCTGAACCTGGTCCTGGTCCAGTTCAGACCAGCCCAGCCCGTAAGCTCAAGCTGCTGGCATGGCTCAAACCAAATCGAACCGCTAACCTAGCACCCGGCCTAGCTAGCCTAGGCCGTTACCCAAGCACCTGCCCTGATCCAACCAGGCCTTTACTCAAGGAAGAAAGAATGTACATTTATATACCGCCTTCCACGACCTCACAGCATCCCAGTCAAAGAAGCACTTTTTGAAGAGTGTAGTCACTGCTGTAATGTAGGAAACGCGGCAGCCAATTTGCGCACAGCAAGGTCCCGCAAGCGCCAATGTGATAATGAGCAGATCATCTGTTTTAGGCGTCGGTTGAGAGATAAACATTGGCCAGGACACCAGGGAGAACTCCCCTGCTCTTCTTTCAAATAGTGTCATGGGATCCTTTACGTCCACCTCGGTTTAAACGTCTCATCCCAATGACGGCACCGCCAAAAGTGCAGCACCCCCCTCAGTACTGCACTGAAGTGTGGCTCGAGTCCACAACGTTCTGCCTCAGAGGCAACAGTGCTTGCTACCCGCTGAGCAACAACTGACACACTGTTAGATGTTTCTGTTGCAGACGCTCCTGTTTCCTGGTACATTACATCAGATAGCAGGGGAGCCATTTAACAGTGACTACATTTCAAAAGTACCCGATTGGCTGTAAAACGCTTTGGGATGTCCCGAGGTCATGAAAGGCGCTATAGAAATGCAAGTCTTTCTTTTTAATATTTCAGATAAAGATTCAATCACATTCCGCTTCTAAACAGTGAATAAAGTTGTCAAAATCTGTCACAGTTGACATTTTTTTCAATTTAGGTTTAAGTGGGGATCGTGACTCAATCTTTAATGAAAACTAAACTAGCATTTTCTATTCAATCTGGAAATTCCCACTGCATTATGCAAGCTACAGCAAAGTGCAACGGAATTTGTAATTATTTCGACAAATCTGGTCAGACTGATTCTGAAATATTTGAGGGGGCAATATGGTCCTCGTAAAGGACATCCTGTTGAATGATTGGATTATCAAAAACTAATTTCAGACGGGGGTTAACTCATTTGTTAGACTGTAATTCTCTTTGGTTCCACTGAGAGAGGGCAGGCTGGGTATCTGGGAATAGAGGCCGTTCGGGGTCGCCAACTCTGCTTGTGCATATTCCTGGAGGTTTCATCACATGACCTGTCGCTTCCAACCGACCAATCCGGTCAAACAGCCTTTTTTTCCCCACGTCCAATATTTTTCATCAGTAATAAAGAAAAGTGTTTGAAGGAAATGTAAAAAAAATGATTTTTTTTTTAAGGGCCTCATGATTTTTCTCCCGGGTGTTGCTCGTAGCAGTGTCCAGATCAATCCCCCTTCCCGCTGGTGGCCAGACCACCTTCTCCCCCTCCGCCCGATCATCTTCTTGAAGTGTTGGCCTAATTCTGCATGGTTTCAGCAAGCTTAGGGTTGTGCCCACTATTCCCACCCATGCACCAAAGACCCCCCACCCCTGCCCGCACTGACTGTTCCCACAGGTCCCCTTGGTTGTGGACTCCTGCTAAATTCCCACTCCCGCCCGCTGGCCTGGTGGTCAATCTGGCCGGATGTGGGTGCTGGGGTGGGGGGGGCGGGGGGGGAGACCGGAAAGCTTGATTTAAATTCGGGCTGTCTGGGTGTGCCGCCCGCTACTGGGCTCCCGCACACCCTTCTCGCCCCTTCCCACCGTGACAATCGAGCCCATTGTGTTCGACTCACAAGTCACACAGCAAAGGAAGGCTGCCAGGCAGTGGCCAGACCCAATGTACACGAGTGAACAAGGCAGGAAAGGGAATAGAAACACTAACCACTCTCGGACCACCTAAAGAATTTACCGTCTTAATAAATATTTAAAAATATCATCTTCCCTGCTGTAAATCCATTCATAAGGTATTAATTTGAAACCCCCCAAAAATATATATATATATTCAATCCTCACAGAAACACAGCTCTTAAAAAATGTTTTGTTTTAGCCAAAACTTGATTTGAATGTAAAGGTAACCTGACCTCAAGGTCAAGGGCAATCACTGCTCTATTCTATAATAAATCTTACACCTAAGATTTTCAGTTAGTTCAGAGGTTTCTGTATTACGGTAGATCTTGTAAAACAGCAGAACTCGCACTGTTACCCCCCCCGTGAAGGACTTTGTGTCGATGGGTTGTGCGGTTCCCCTTTCTGATTTTGGGGCTTTCTTACGAAAATAAGACATTCCACTCCCCCATTTTCTTTGAAATGACTCGGAATCTGTATATTTTCAGGCTATTTCAATAAATGTCAATTGAAGCAAGCACTAATCGAAAACAGAACGATATCAATTCCCAGGCAACACACAGGAAATGCGTCCGGGAGATCATACGGACCAAGTGTTGTCTATCAGTTTACGGACTGATTTCACAAAAGGCTAACACAAAGGCCCTGAGATTACAACACAGAATACGAGCTCTGAATGCGTTGCCATGAAATTCCTTCCTCCGTCGTTTTAGCATAGGCTTTAATCATTAATCATTAATAAAGGGGCCATAAATATAAGATAGTCACTAATAAGTTTAATCGGGAATTCAGGAGAAAGTTCTTTACCCAGAGAGTGGTGAGAATGTGGAACTCGCTACCACAGGGAGTGGTTGAGGCGAATAGCAGAGATGCACTAAAGGGGAATCTAGATAAACACATGAGAGTGAGAAAGGAATAGAAGGAAATGCTGATAGGGTGAGATGAAGAGGGGTGGGAGGAGGCTCGTGTGGAGCATAGACACCGGCCTAGACCAGTTGGGCCGAATGGCCTGTTTCTGTGCCGTACATTCGATGTAATTTTATGCAATTTTTAACAGGTTAATGCCGCTGCTAAATTGGCTTATTAAGCGTCCGTATGCTAATATCTCATTGCGTCATTTTGAGGCCAATGTTTTTTTGTTTTGTTAGTGCTCTCTTTGACCATGTTAGTCAGTGCCTACAAAGGGTTAAAGACACTGAACGCTGCCATTTCAGCATCTGGCTGTTAACCTAATTCCCATTAAATAATGTTCAGAATTAAGCTGTTGATAAAGGATCATACGGACATATGAAAATGGTGGGCAGGAAAAGACCAGCTGGTCCATCAGGCCTGCCCCTCGCACCATGATGGCCGAAGCATCGTGACGAAACAATTCCTCCCCTTTCCACCCACCACCCCCCAACCTCCCTCGCAGCCATATAATCCCCTGGGAGAGGCAAAAAATCCAGGGATAAAACCCAGGGCCAATAAGGGGGAAAAATACCCTTGAAAATACTTCCCCGACCCCTTCAGGTGATCAAAACCCAGTTCAGGAGATCATACGGACCAGTGTTCTCTATAAAGACACTTGCCCTCTATCTGATGCGATCTCTGCCCCAGTCAGGAAACGGCCCAGCTCCATCTTGAAGGCGTACAGAGAGTCAACACCCACAGCACCAGCCGGCAACGCGTTCCAGAGGCTGGCTACTCTCTGGGAAAAGAAGAACCGGCCAACGTCCAGTCTGTTCCAACTCTTGCGTAGTTTGTAAATGTTTTTAAAAAAAAATTACATTTAAATTTTGAAAATGTCATTTTTTTTTTTAACAGTTTAAAAATGTCACTTTTAGAATCCTCAAGCTTCAGATTATAACTCGAAACTAAAATTACCGTCTAAAAATGAGTGTGATTTTTTTTCACACTAGAGGAAAGATTTGAAGGGCTGTGGGAAAAGAGCAGGGGGAGCGGGACTAAGTGGACAGCTCTTTCAGAGAGCCGGCACAGGCACAATGGGCCGAATGGCCTCCTTCTGTGCTGTAAGATTCTGTGATGATTCTAGACTGGGTTGACAAATGGTTAACTGAAAATGTATCATATCCCAAATATTGCACGGGATTTTTAAAAAAATAAAAAGCAGTTTATCCTATTTCTATAATTAGAGCTGTCCAATTTACTGCAGTCGTTGACAGGATGATCATTTTGGTCATGAGGTATGTACCATAATTATCAGTGTTTCGTAATGGTGGAGCTGAAGACTGGCACCAGGACCCTCCTCACTGCTCGCGACAGATGGCAGATGCCTGGCCTCCACCCCCACATGAAGGCCACCTAGTGCACTATACCAACTAGTTCTGAAATCTAAAGCATGACTCAAACGCATCAGGCACACATCTCTGTGCAAACCCCCCCCCACCCCCCACCCCCACTCAAAATCAATCTTTTGTTTAAAGTTAACAGATGCCGTCAAATAACGCAACGCAAGTACCTCAACTGAAAACTCGCACGCAGACAATATTTCACTGACATCTTGGGTTCGAATTATTACTAAAATGCTCTGCCCGAAAGGGGTGCTAGAAGCAGATTCAATAGTAACTTTCACAATACATCGAATTACATAAGAGTTTACAGCACAGAAACAGGCCATTCGGCCCAACTGGCCCGTGCCGGTGTTTATGCTCCTCACGAGCCTCCACCCTCCCCTCTTCATCTCACCCTATCAACATATCCTTCTATTCCTTCCTCCCTCGTGTTTATCCAGCTTCCCCTTCAATGCCTCTGTGCTATTCGCCTCAACCACTCCCTGTGGTAGCGAGTTCCACATTCTAACCACTCTCTGGGTAAAGAAGTTTCGCCTGAATTCCTTATTGAATTTATTAGTGACTGTATCTTATATTTGTATCCTCTAATTTTGGGCTTGAAAAGGAAACATTTTCAGGGCTATGAGGTAAGAGCAGGGAACTGGATCGCTCTTTCAAAGATCTATCACAGGCACGATGGGCCAAATGGGCTCCTTCTGTGCTGTATGATTCTAGTGCTAGATATAATAATATATTATTATAGGTCACTGTCACTCTGTAGATCCCAAGTTATAAGTACATAAATTACACAATGGGAATGACTGTTTTATTTTTAATTTGCTTGAGTGTCCTTATTTTTAAACTGCCCCGAAGGAAATTCCATCGTTAGAAATCCCATCTTGCAGACAAGAGGTTAACCTGTGGCCTCATCTGCCATCTCAAGTGTATATAAAAGATCCCATGCGTTGGCTGTGGCTTAGGGGTAGCGCTCATGCCTCCGCATCAGAAGGTTGCGGGTTCAATCCCCACTCCACACAAAATCCAGGCTGACACTCCCAGTGCAGTGCCGAGGGAGCGCTGCACTGTCGGAGATGCCGTCTTTCGGATGGAACGTTAATCAGTCTGCCCTCTCAAGTGAATGTAAGAATAGCAGGAGAATTCTCCCAATATTTATCCCTGGATCGACACCATCAAAAAAAGCCTGGTCATTCAAATCACTGCTGTGGGATTTTGCTGTGCGCAAAGTGGATGCTGTGTTTGCCGACACAAGAACAGTGACTACATTTTCAAAACTAATCCATTGGCTCCAAAGCATTCTGGGACATTCTGAGGAGTCAAAGGTGCAATTATGTGAAAGGTCAAGAAGGTGGCTCACCATCACCTTCTCAAGGGCAATCGGGGATGGGCAATAAATGCTGGCATTGCCAGCGACGCCCACATCCTGTGAATGAATAAATAAAAATGCAAGTTCTCTCCCTTCTTCTTTCTGTCGAGGTGCTGGTGACTTCCATGAAGATCTAACTAGTGCAGGAGATCTGGCTCCAAGCAAAGTAGCTTGGCCTGAGAGAAGGTACCATCATAATGAGCTTGGACTCGGGTTGCCAACTCTGGCAGGGTTTCTCCCTGGAGGCTACAGCACGTGACCTCCCGCCTCCAACTGCCCCGCCCAGTTAAACAGCCCTTTTTTTATTTATTTAGCCTTTCCCAAATATTTTTCTAATTTTTTTTTTTAATGCCCCTATGATATTTCTCTCGGGCTTGTGCTCACAGCAGTGTCTCGGAGATTAATCTTTAATTCCTGGAGACTACCGGGGCAATCCTGGAGAGTTGGCGACCCTAGCCTAGACCCAGGAAGGTGTGGCTATTGTAACGTACCTGGATCTAAGAGGCATGAGAAATGTCTCGTTTCCCGAGCACGGTTGTTATTTTTGTTGTATAAGTGAAATTTGATTGGCAGGGCCATAGAGGCAGTTTGATTAAAGATGTCAGTGCGTGTTTCAGCAGTTCTGGTGGTATTGGAACCGTGTTTTTGCAGACTCTGTCATTACAAACTTATTATTGTAATTTTCCCTGCCCCCCAGCTAAAGCTCCATTATAGTCCATAGAGGAGCTTAAATCTCAGTCAGATGATCTCCTAACTACTTTGCTGGTCACCACGGGTTTGTAATAATGAGGTTAGAATGCTTATGGCTTAGGGCTTCAAGGGAATCATGTTGGTAGGTCTGCACTGTGAAGGCTTTGGGAACTGTCGTGTGTGGGGTCTGGAGAAAGCCGCAGTACCAATAGGGGATATGCTGTATTTTAACCTCATTATTGCCAGCTCCATTGGAAGGGCCTGGATTTTCTTGCTGGTGTCGGGGCGGGACTTCCTCCCCTTCCCTCCGACCCTGCTGCAATCCCAACCCATTTTCCTGGGCTTGGGGGGGGGGGGGGGAGGGGGAGCCTGTGGGGTCATTGGCCACTCAGTGTGGGCTCCCAAAGTGAGGCGGTGAGGGACCTTAAAAGGGCAGAAGATCCCCCCCCCCCCCAAGAAGGAGGGAGCTGCAGTTTCTGTGGACCTTGTCCAGAGGCCATGACCTACAAAGATGAGCCTTGGGAGCCAAATTGGAGGGAGAGGAGGCCGCCACTTGGCCCAGTATGTCCACTTGTAGACATTGTGGCCATTACCACCAATACTGCCCCACTGTCCTTTTCTACCAGATGGTCCAGAGAGCAGTGGTAAGAGGGAAATGCTGTGTGGGGGGGAGGGGGGGAGGAGGGCGGGTGCGATGCTGTTCCTGATGGGGGGGGGGCAGGGAAATCCAGGTCAGTACCGGGGGTGGAGGGGGGTGATGTTAGAATGGCACCATCGCATTTTCCCATCATTTCTCCTGCAATCATGCTCAATTTCTAGAGGGAGGGTGGAAGAAAATCCAGCCCATAATTTCCAGCATTAATAGAGTTAAATGTAAAGGATGGTTCAAAAAATGTTTATGTGACAAATAACAGCATTGCACCAGGTTAAATTTATAGCTATACTCAGAACGTAATATAATCCAAATCTAAGATGGATTTCACCTATTTTCTTTAATCTAAAATGGCTGCTTAAGGGAGAGAGAGACTTGCATTTCTATAGCGCCTTTCACGACCTCAGGACGTCCCAAAGCGCCTTACAGCCAAAGAAGTACTTTTGAATTGTAGTCACTGTTGTAATGCAGCAGCCACTTTGAGCACAGCAAGCTCCCACAAACAGCAATTTGATTATGACCAGATAATTTGTTTTTTTTAATGCTCTTGATTGAGTGATGAATATTGGCCAGTACACAGGGGAGAACTCCCCTGCTCTTCTTCGAAATAGTGCCATAGGATCTTTTACATCCTCCTGAGAGAGCAGACGGGGCTTCGGTTTAACATCTCACCAGAAAGACGGCACCTCCGACTGTGCAGCACTCCCTCAGTACTGCACTGGAGTGTCAGCCTGGATTTTTGTGCTCAGGTTTCTGGAGTGGAACTTGAACCCACAACCTTCTGACTCAGAGGTGAGAGAGAGTGCTACCCACTGAGCCACAGCTGACACAATAAAGGATTCTTTATCTGCATAACAGTCATTTAGGACTGGATTTTGCCAGCGGAGGCGGGATCGCAGCGGGAGAGGTAGTTGGCGGGTCCCGGTCCCGCTCCCGGCTCCAGCCGCTCTGTGAAAACAATTTTGCGTTAATTGGGCTTGTTAAGCCCGCTGTGCGCGCTACCCGGCCCAATTACAAGGTGCGGGTCTGGTGACGTCATCTGATGACGCGTTTGCTGCCGGTCTATTGAAGGGGGCCATGTCCCCATTTGCTCTCATTTCTGATTTCATGCTCCTGAGTGCTGCTTGTGGGAAAAATGACTGCAGAGAGACAGAGGGCGGTGCCACGATTCAACGATGACTCCCTCTCCAAGTTCTTGTGGAGGGAGTCAGAGGCTGCAGGGAGGCTCTATTCCCTGGGAATGGAAGGAGGAGACCTCCTCTCCAGACAAAGGCAGCCTGGCTGCAAATAGCTGAGGAGGTCAATGCAAGGTGTGTGGTTGTTCACACCTGGGTGCAATGCAGGAAGAAGTTTAATGATCTTCTGCGTTCAGGAAAAGTGAGTATAAAAGCACACTTACCCTCATTCTGCTGTGCCTGTCATCACATCCCCATCACTCTGCATTGCCAACCCTACTCCATCACATCCTAACTCACCCCAGCATCCCTTGCACCATCACCCATCCCTCTCTCTCTAAGTACAGAATCACATCCCCATCTTACTATGCACCCCTCACACTCAGCCTCATCGTAATGCAATGACAACAACTAACAACTCAAAAGGAGGCAACTTGGTATTGGCACCCCACTCCATCATAGTCTCCCTCTAAACATCTATCCCGTCCATTCTTTACACTCATTCCATCACTCTCACTCAAACTTCTCTTCTTTCCCTCATTGCAGGAAAAGAGAGCCCACAATAAGAGGGAGAGGCAGAGAACAGGAGGAGGACCACCATCATTGGGCTGCTCACCAACGCTGAGGAGGCAGCTCTGGACATTACAGGAGTTGTTGACCAGCCTGAAGTGGGGGCCGGAGAGAGGAGCTCATTAGAACAACCTGGTGACAGAATTATTTTCTATACATCTTATTTGGCATTCATGAGTGACTCATATGGGGTCTGATGTCAAGAGAAATTGAATGCTCTTCATGTGCACAATGGGATGTGCCGGCAATCTACATATCACATGTCTAACTCATGTCTTTACTCTCCCACAGGACCATCAAGAGCCCCCCCGCCCCCACTGTCCAGGAGGGAGAGCAGGAGCACTCCTCAGAGGATCCTCCAGCCTCTGAGGGCGCAGCGTCAGCAGAAATGAGCGCACCCAGCACCAGCGCAGAGACGCACACCTCAGTGGGTCCTATGCGAGATAGAGTTGTGTTGTCACCTGGTGTATCAGAAGTCACAAGTGAGCAAGATCAGATGGTGGAGACAAGGACAGCAATGGAGACTCCTCATCAGAGACAACAGGAGTCTCCTAGCTCTGCTAAGCTGCATGCAGACGCTGAGCCTCGGGGGCCATCCAGGAAGAGGGCGATTCTGGAGCTTCAGGAACAAGTGCAGGAGGCTCTGACAGGGTTTGCAGCCACGGTGACTGCGAGTGTGCAGAGAATGGAGGAGTCCATCTCAAATATGAGCAACACCATGGCGCACGCACTGGCAACTGTAGGTTCCACCATGGAAAGGATGACAACTTCCATGGAGGACATAAATCGCCAGACTCAGGAGAACATGGTAACACTTCTAAATAGATGGTCATCTATGGAGGATAGATGGGTATCTATTGAGGAGAGAAACCAGAGGTTCAGGAACGTCCTTGTTATGAGGAATCTCAGCACAGACATGGGCCCTCATGGCCCCACTGAAGTGCAGCAAGGTGCTCTCCAGCTACTTGCTAGCAGAGAAGTGCGGGTGGTCCATGAGAGGGATGATGGTGGGAGGGGACATGGAAGTGGGGGCTCCTCTCCAAGTGCTCAAACTTCCACCCCCTTGCCCACCCCTCGGTCAGAGCCTCAGATGCCTCCTCGGACAGTGATGGCCGAGTCTGCCCCTGCACAGTCGCAGGAGGAGCAGACTTTGGCGGGGCCCTCACAGGCTCCAAAACCCAGAGGACGACCGCCAAAGGCAAGTGAGCAGGCTGCCTCCACCTCTGCTGAAGCCACAGAGGTAGCGCCATGTAGAAGCACGCGTAAAAGAAAGATCCCACATAAACAGTCACAAGGTTAGTCACTTGGGTGATTTGCTATAAATGAATGTTAAGTTTCTGTTCTTTTACTTTGTTGTAATAAAATAATTTTTTCTGAATGTTTGCATTCGTTGCCAAATGTGTGCTCACAATTGGAAGTGGCAGAGTGAAGGGTGAGGGTGCCTTTTATGTCCAGCAATGGTGGTGACAGTGCAAGGAATGCACAGTTGATTGCAGAGATGCTCTATGGTGTTGAAGTGGGGTCATGCCAACCTGAATGCACATGTGGCAGCCACATGTCTGTGCTGCATAAAGTTAGGTGAATCTGGCATTGATTAGGTCATCCCTGGCATCACGGGCAGCAATGTGCTCGCATGCTGGTCGCATTGGGTCAGCCGCCTCCTCCAGGTATTCCTCACGCTGAACCTCATTCTGCTCCTCCTCCTCCTCCTCTGAAGAGGCTGCGCGCTCTGCGCCTTGTTCCTCATGCAGCGCTAATCCTCGCTGCAGTGCAATGTTGTGCAGGGCGCAGCAGACAACGACGATTCTCCAGACCCTGGCTGGTGCGTACTGAAGGACTCCACCAGATCTGTCCAGGCATCTGAAGCGCATTTTGAGCAACCCTATTGTTTGCTCTATGAGACTTCTGGTGGAAATGTGGCTTTGATTATAACGCTCCTCAGACTCGTTTGATGGCCTCCTCACGTCTTCAGGGGATAGCCCTTGTCTCCAAGGAGCCCGCCGGAAAGTTCGTTTGGCGGTGTGAAGAGCTGAGGGACGGTGGACTGGCGCAGGATTTAAGAGTCATGGCAGCTGTCAGGGAATCTCGCGCACGCATGCATAATGTTCTTCCTGTGGTTACACACCAGCTACACGTTAAGGGAGTGGAAGCCCTTGCGGTTTACAAATGCTGCTGGGTTGTGATGGGGTGCCCTGATGGCCACATGTGTGCAGACGATGACGCTCTGCACCCTTGGGAAGCCAGCCAGATTGACAAAGCTGAGCGCCCGCTCGGTAACACTGGCTTCATCAGTGAAAAAGTGGATGTAATTGGCGGACTTGTCAAAGAGGGCATCGGTGACCTGCGTGATGCATCTGTGGGTGGCCGACTGGGAGATGCTGCTAATGTCTGCTGCAGATCCCTGGAAGGAGCCTGATGCAAAGAAGTTGAGGGCGGTGGTGACTTTGACAGCCACTGGGAAGCGGTGTCCACCCGCTCCTCTGGGCTGCAGGTCTTGGTGCAGCATTGTGCAAATATCTGCGACTACCTGTCGCGAAAGTCTCAGCCTCCTTTGGCACTGCTGCTCAGTCATGTTGAGGAAGCTCATCCTCGGCCTGTAAACCTGTGTTGGGGGTATCTCCTGCGGCGCGGTGCAGCCCTGCGCTGACGGCCTCTGCCCTGTGCAGCATCAGGTGGTTGAGGAGAAGGTTGTCGCTCTTGTTGTTGGTGCTGCTGGTGTGGCTGGTTCTGCTGCTGCTGCGGCTGATCATGGTCAGATTCTGAGGACCAGGGTGAGAAGAGTATAAATCATTCCCATTCTGCTCTTATTTATGGCAGGAGAGGATGAGATGTTAGAAGAAATCAGTCAATGGGGAGAGAGGTTATTCCAAGGAGGTGACAGTGGATATAGAGTTTACACCACACACTTACAGCCTCAATAAAGATCAAATGAGTCTTCCAAATCCTGAAATCAGCAACATCTGACATTGGAAAGTGAACAGATGTGAAAGGTTAGCTTTTATACTGCAGTTGCAGTTGTGAACTATTCAGCTCGATTGAACTCCCGACCTACTTACCTGACGTGATCTCCGAACGACGTGAACCTCGTTAAAAATGTGGTATGGGGGCAACACGGTGGCATAGTGGTTAGCACTGTTGCCTCACAGCGCCAGGGACCCGGGTTCGAATCCGGCCTCGGGTGACTGTCTGTGTGGAGTTTGCACATTCTCCCCGTGTCTGCGTGGGTTTCCTCCGGGTGCTCCGGTTTCCTCCCACAGTCCAAAGATGTGCGGGTTAGGTTGATTTGGCTCTGATAAATTGACCCTTAGTGTTAGGGGGATTAAATATGTGGGGTTACGGGGATAGGGTGGGATATGTGTCGGTGCAGGCTCGATGGGCCGAAATGGCCTCTATCTGCACTGTGGGGATTCTGTGATTCTGTGATTCTGTTAAAATAGAAATAGGCTGGCAAAATAGTAGTTAACAAGCACTTAACTATCTGAAATGCCTCCCCCGCCGCTTGGTGTCAGGTCTGTTCTGAAATCGCAGACCCGACACTTTGGAAACTTACAAGGAGGCGGGTTCGCAGCGGGCTCCCAACCCGCTGTCAATCTCTGAGCGCCGGCATAATCGCGGTCGTAATCTTTTGAACTGGGCAATCTGCATCTTAGATTGTTGCGAACTAGACAAAAGGTTTCTCAACAAGTTTTGCAAGTCTCTGGCTGTGGATGACCAAAGTGTTAAACCAACTAATATTCCAAACAACATTCTTTAACAACATTCCTCCAGGGTTTCTGCTGATCTTGGGTCGAAGTTACAGTGGGTGATCGGAAGAACCCCTGTGTATATTCCAGGCCCGTGTGTACTTACCTCATAAACATGCCATGGGGGTCTTATTCATGACACTGCAGTCTAATCTTAAAGAAATATTAAAGACATCTGCACTATTGACATATATCCAAATACTTTTGTTGTTTTGAGTTTAAGAGGATTTTTCTGTCTTCTTTGAGTTCTTACTGGATTTCTGGAGAGCTTCCAGTCTAAGGAACTTTGGACATTAAGCCAATGTTCCAGACTCCTCCATCACCATCCCTGGGTATGTCCTGTCCCACCAGCAGGACAGACCCACCAGAGGTGGCGGCACCGTGGTATACAGTCGGGAAGGAGTGGCCCTGGGAGCCTTCAACATTGACTCTGGACCCCATGAAGTCTCATGGCTTCAGGTCAAGCATGGGCAAGGAAACCTCCTGCTGATTGCCACCTACCGCCCTCCCTAAGCTGATGAATCAGTACTCCTCCATGTTGAACACCACTTGGAAGAAGCACTGAGAGTAGCAAGGGCACAGAATGTACTCTGGGTGGGGGACTTCAATGTCCATCACCAAGAGTGGCTCGGTAGCACCACTACTGACCGAGCTGGCCGAGTCCTGAAGGACATAGCTGCCAGTCTGGGCCTGCGACAGGTGGTGAGAGAACCAACACGAGGGAAAAACCTACTTGACCTCGTCCTCACCAATCTACCTGTCGCAGATACATCTGTCCATGACAGCATTGGTAGCAGTGACCACTGTACAGTCATTGTGGAGACGAAGTCCCGTCTTCACACTGAGGACACCCTCCATCATGTTGCTGTGGCACTACCACCGTGCTAAATGGGATAGATTCAGAACAGATCTAGCAGCTCAAAACTGGGCATCCATGAGGAGCTGTGGGCCATCAGCAGCAGAATTGTATTCCACCACAATCTGTAACCTCATGGCCCAGCATATCCCTCACTCTACCATTACCATCAAGCCCGGGGACCAACCCTGGTTCAATGAGGCGTGTAGAAGAGCATGCCAGGAGCAGCACCAGGCGTACCTAAAAATGCGGTGCCAACCTGGGGAAGCTTCAACACAGGACTACATGAATGCTAAACAGCGGAAGCAGCATGCTATAGACAGGGCTAAGCGATCCCACAATCAACGGATCAGATCAAAGCTTTGCAGTCCTGCCACATCCAGTCATGAATGGTGGTGGACCATTAAACAACTAACGGGAGGAGGAGGCTCCATGAATATCCCCATCCTCAATGATGGTGGAGCCCAGCACGTGAGTACAAAAGACAAGGCTGAAGCATTTGCAAACATCTTCAGCCAGAAGTGCCGAGTGGATGATTCCTACTGGCCTCCTCCTGAGGTTCCCACCATCACAGAAGCCAATCTTCAGCCAATTCGATTCACTCCACATGATATCAAGAAACGGCTGAGCGCACTGGATACCACAAAGGCTATGGGCCCCGACAACATCCCGGCTGTCGTGCTGAAGAATTGTGCTCCAGAACTAGCAAGTTGTTCCAGTATAGCTACAACACTGGCATCTATCCGACAATGTGGAAAACTGCCCAGGTATGTCCTGTCCACAAAAAGCAGGACAAATCCAATCTGTCCAATTACTGCCCCATGGAGTAAATAAATCTTACTCCAATTATATAGAAATGAGAAGTCGCACAACACCAGGTTATAGTCCAACAGTTTTATTTGAAATTACGAGCTTTCGGAGCTCTGCTCCTTCGTCAGGTACAGTGAGGGAATACAAATCGATTACAAAGTATATATAGACAGAGAACAATGTGTCTGCAGAGATACAATCCGTCAGGGAGGCATTACATCAAAGACACAGGAGAGTACAGCTAAGACAATGAGGTGGGTCACAGGGGGTCCAACGTGTCAAATGCTGCAGTCTGCAGTTAAGCTTTTAACTTTTTTTTAAAAACTGGAAATCACACCTGTGAACCAGACAACGATGTCGAGTCACGTTCTGTAGCGTGACCTGAAACCGAGATCCCGGTTGAGGCCGTCCTCATGGGTGCGGAACTTGGCTATCAGTTTCTGCTCGATGATTTTGCGTTGTCGTGTGTCTCGAAGGCCGCCTTGGAGAACGCTAACCCGCAGATCCGAGGCTGAATGTCCTTGACTGCTGAAGTGTTCCCCGACTGGGAGGTAACAATCCTGCCTGGCGATTGTTGCACGGTGTCCGTTCATACGTTGTCTCAGTGTCTGCATGGTCTCGCCGATGTACCATGCCGTGGTGCATTCTTTCCTGCAACGTATGAGGTAGACAACGTTGGCCGAGTCACATGAGTATGTAGCATGTACCTGGTGGGTAGTGTCCTCACGTGTGATGATGGTATCTGTGTTGATTATCTGGCATGTCTTGCAGAGGTTGCCGTGGCAGGGTTGTGTGGTGTCGTGGTCACTGTTCTCCTGACAGCTGGGTAATTTGCCAGATCATCAACACAGATACCATCATCACACGTGAGGACACTACCCACCAAGTACATGGTATATACTCATGTGACTCGGCCAACGTTGTCTACCTCATATGTTGCAGGAAAGAATGCACCGTGGCATGGTACATCGGCGAGACCATGCAGACACTGAGACAACGGGATGGATTTTGTCTTGGGGTCGGGTTGGGGTCGTGTAATCCGCATTTCATGTTTCCCCCCCGACTCCAGATTAATGTGGATGCCTGATGCAATTTTCACTTAATTGGGCAATTGAGTTGCAGCATGTGGGAACCCTTGAACTAATTAGTGGTTTCAGTCTGAAACCCGCCTCTGATGATGTCATCATTGCTGAGTGCCTGCTCTCAGAGATTGTCTGGCTACTGGTGAGAGAGGACCTGTCTGCATTGCTTCTGAGTGGACCTGGATGCAAATGAATATATGAATATATATATGAGAGAGAGAGAGAGAGGAGAGAGAGAGAGAGAGAGTATATATATATGAGAGGGAGAGAGAGAGAGAATTTTTTGCATCCAAGTCCTCTTACACCAAATGCCATGACATTGAATGTAGCAGTATCAGAGGCAACTTTCAGACCTAATACTACTACTACTACCTTCATCACATCTCCGTTGTAATTGTGGACTTGCAGCCAATAGTCAGCTATCCATTTGTGCTCCCGCCAGGTTTCACTGGAGTGTTTCACACCAGGCGTGCTTCACGTCAGAAAAGGGTTAAACTAGCTACAACGTTTCAAAATAGCATTACAGACCCAATTTAGGGCTTGTTAAGTGCTTTAATGGCCTCTCCCGCCTCTTGGAGGCGGGACGGAGTCGGGAACCCCGCGACTGATTTTGTCAAAATTGCGTGGAGGCGGGATGGAGTCGGAAACCCCGACCCCGCAAATTTAACCCCCCACACGCCTCCAAACCCGACTCCATGGGTCATTCAAAATCCAGCCCAACGTATGAACGGACACCGCGCAACAATCGCCAGGCAGGATTGTTATCTCCCAGTCGGGGAACACTTCAGCAGTCAAGGACATTCAGCCTCGGAAATGCGGGTTAGCGTTCTCCAAGGTGGCCTTCGAGACACACGACAACGCAAAATCATCGAGCAGAAACTGATAGCCAAGTTCCGCACCCATGAGGACGGCCTCAACCGGGATCTCGGTTTCAGGTCACGCTACAGAACGTGACTCGACATTGTTGTCTGGTTCACAGGTGTGATTTCCAGTTTTTAAAAAAAAGTTAAAAGCTTAACTGCAGACTGCAGCATTTGACACGTTGGACCCCCTGTGACCCACCTCATTGTCTTAGCTGTACTCTGCTGTGTCTTTGATGTAATGCCTCCCTGACGGATTGTATCTCTGCAGACACATTGTTCTCTGTCTATATATACATTGTAATCGATTTGTATTCCCTCACTGTACCTGAAGAAGGAGCAGCGCTCCGAAAGCTCGTAATTTCAAATAAAACTGTTGGACTATAACCTGGTGTTGTGCGACTTCTCATTTTTGTCCACCCCAGTCCAACACCGGCATCTCCGCATCATGACCAATTATATAGGGCCTTGGTGAGACTACACCTGGAGTACTGTGTACAATTTTGGTCTCCTTACCTAAGGAAGGATATAGTTGCCATAGAGGGAGTGCAACGAAGGTTCACGAGATTGATTCCTGGGACTGTCATATGAGAAGAGATTGAGTAAACTAGGCCTGTATTCTCTTGAATTCAGAAGAATGAAAGGGGATCTCATTGAAGCATACAAAATTATTACAGGGCTTGATAGGGTGGATGCTGGGAGAATGTTTCCCTTGGCTGGGGAGTCTAGAACCAGGGGCCACAGCCTCAGGATAAAGGGTAGGCCATTCAGGACTGAGATGAGAAGAAATTTCTTCACACAGAGGGTGGTGAATCTTTGGAATTCTCTACCCCAGAGGGCTGTGGAGGCTCAGTCATTGGGTATATTCAAAACAGAAGTCGATAGATTTCTGACTAGTAAGGGCATCAAGGGATATGGCGATAGGGCCAATGAATGGAATTGAGGCAGAAGATCAGCCATGATCTCATTGAATGGCGGAGCTGGCTCGAAGGGCCGAATGGCCCACTCCTGCTCCTATTTCTTATGTTCTTATCAGTCTGTTCTCAATTGTGTCGTCGGCAGTGCCATCAAGCGGCACTTACTCAACAATAACTTGCGTCGCTGGCAAGGCCGGCATTTATTGCCCATCCCTAATTGCCCTTGAGAAGGTGGTGGTGAGCCGCCTTCTTGAACCGCTGCAGTCCTTGTGGTGAAGATTCTCCCACAGTGCTGTTACAGAGGGAATTCCAGGATTTTGATCCAGCGACAATGATGGAACGGCGATATATTTCCAAGTCAGGATGGTGTGTAACTTGGCGAGGAATTTACAGGTGATGGTGTTCCCATGCGTCTGCTGCCCTTGTCCTTCTAGGTGGTAGAGGTCACGGGTTTGGGAGGTGCTGCCGAAGAAGCCTTGGCGAGTTGCTGCAGTGCATCTTGTAAATGGTACACACTGCAGGCACGGTACACCAGTGGTGGAGGGAGTGAAAGTTTAAGGTGGTGGATGGAGTACCAATCAAACGGGCTGCTTTGTCCTGGATGGTGTTCAGCTTCGAGTGTTGTTGGAGCTGCACTCATCCAGGCAAGTGGAGAGTATTCCATCACACTCCTGACTTGTGCCTTGTAGATGGTGGAAAGGCTTTGGGGAGTCAGGAGGTAAGACACTCGCCGCAGAATACCCAGCCTCTGACCTGCTCTTGTTGCCACAGTATTTATGTGGCTGGTCCAGTTACGTTTCTGGTCAATGGTGACCCCCAGGATGTTGATGGTGGGGGATTCGGCGATGGTAATGCCGTTGAATGTCAAGGGGCGGTGGTTAGACTCTCTCTTCTTGGAGGAAGTCATTGCCTGGCACTGGAACAGAAGAAATCTATGGCACCCTATGGCTACGATATTACACAGGTCAGACCTGGAATTAGACCACTTGGGATGGAGACTCTCCAATCTAAAACATGGGCAGTGAAGCTGTCCAATGTCACACCCCTTTCCTGGGTCTGGAGGTTAGGCTGGAGCTTGGCTTCTGTGTTTCTGCGAATAATCTCACTGCTCGCCTGATGAAAGGGGGTCACATGAAAATCAACCCCATTGTATCAGAAAAGCCTGTCTGCCCGTGTCTGTGCCTCTGAGCTGCCTCTTTGATTGGTAGTGTTGTGTAATTCGGAAATGTTACCCTTGCGTTATCTTCACTTGTCCCAGTTTGGACTTCAAAGCAACGGAGAAAGACGATCGCGTTTTCTTCAGTGTATCTCTGCTCTGCCAGGTGGCACGGACCAGTCCTGCCCAATGGCCTGTTTATGCGCTGTAATCTCGAAGTAATGTCGAAAACTTTTGAGACATTTTGTTGTTTTGTAACAGCTTCTGGGAATTAAGTGAAACACTATAATTTATTGATCTGCTCTTATTGCTCTTTTATTTTAATTTTTTAGTAAATTAATGATTGTTTGTAGCCCAAGAGATGTGGTCTGCCAGAGTGTTACGTGTCTGTGACTCAGGAGAGATCAGGCGCGTGCAGTGGTAACTCATTGATAAAATTGTTTCATTGTTTACCCTGCAGCCAACTATCCAGGATAGTTTCCATTTATACGGAGAGCGGGCTTGCTTGTGCAAGCAGACTTTTGCGTTGGGCTTGAGAAAATGTATCTGGAGCGCACCCGAATCCTAAAAGTAGGTTTAGTCCTTGATCCCAGCTGTGGCGCTGTGGGAAAACACTGAGTGAAGACCAGCAACCTCCTCAGAGGGAGGGATGAGTACTCGGAGGGGCGATGAAACCAGGCTACTTTAGCACGTTTCCTGACAGTCAGATCAGGGCAGCAATGGTGGAGGTCTGGACCTGAGACCAGTCTGGTTTTATTTTGGTCCCATTTGTTGATGGATCAACACCGGCCCGGACACCAGGAGAACTCGCTTGCTAGGCTTTGAATGGGGTCGCCTTTCGCGTCCACCGCAACAGGCAGACGGGACCTCAGTTTAACGTCTCACCCGAAAGACGGCACCTCCGACAGTGCAGCACTCCCCTCAGTACTTCACTGGAGTGTCAGCCTGGATTATGCAGTCAAGTCCGAGAGTGGGGCTTCAACACACGACCTCCTGACTAGGAGGTGGGTCAATGAGGCTCCCACATGAAGAGTGGGCATTTAGGTGAGGAGTAAGAGAGCTTCTGGCATCAGAGGGATCATACCTTAGCTTCAAGTGGAGGAGGGGAGAAAAAGGAAATTCAGTAAATTCAGGAGAGAGCAGTATCATCAGCTGTGCTTATTGGACTCCAGATGCACAGGGTATTCATAGACTCTTGCAGCACAGAAGGAGGCCATTCGGCCCGTCGTGCCTGTGCCGGCTCTTTGAAGGAGCTGTCGTATTTAGTCCCACACCCCAGCTTTTCCCCCACAACCCTGCAAACTAGTCCTCTTCAAGTACATGACCAATTGCCTTTTGAAAGTTCCTAAGGAATCTGATTCCACAGTTAATCCTCAATCATAGATTGGCAAATAATCCTAAAGCAGCACCCAGAACACAAGCTGTACTGATGCAAAATCTCTCAACGTCTCCCGGGAATGATAGGTAATGTTTGCCTGGGCGAGATTCCAGTTCAGAGAAAGGGGATGCACGGCTTCAAGACAATGATTTTGAGCTAAAATATAGGAGAGCTATAAAATGTGTCCATGTGCGTAGGAGTACCTGATGATCATGGCGTATCGTTCATTGAACACATATATTTGGTTGGAACTCAGTCAAGCAGCTGAAAATTAAGAGAAAGGAGTTGGTGCATTGTGTAAGGAAAGGACTTGCATTTCAATAGCGTCTTTCACCATCTCAGGACGTCCCAAAGCGCTTTACAACCAATGAAGTACTTTTGAAGTGCAGTCACTGTGTATTGTGTAATGACTTCACCTGACGAAGGAGCAGCCGCTCCGAAAGCTTGTGATTTCAAATAAAACTGTTGGACTATAACCTGGTGCTGTGCGACTTCTCACATAATGTAGGAAATGCAGCAGCCAATTTGCGCACAGCAAGCTCCCACAAACAGCAATGTGATAATGACCAGATAATCTGTTTTAGTGCTGTTGGTTTGAGGCATAAATATTGGCCTCAGGACATCAGGAAGAACTCCCCCTGCTCTTCTTCAAAAATAGCGCCGTGGGATCTTTTACTTTCACCTGAGAGGGCAGACGGGGCCTCTGTTTAACATCTCATCTGAAAGACGGCACCTCTGACGGTGCAGCGCTCCCTCAGTACTGCAGGATTTTTGTGCTCAAGTCCCTGGAGTGAGACTTAGAACCCACAACCTTCTGACTCAGAGGTGAGAGTGCTGCCCACTGAGCCACAGCTGACTTGGAGTGAAATGAACTGCCCCCAACATTGATTCAGTGTGGAAAGGTGGGGGGGGGGGGGGCACAAGTGTGTGGTTAACGGCCCAACGTACATTTATGTGGATGGGTGGCACAGTGCACGGCACTATGCATGGGCAGGACACAAATTCAATCTCCTGAGCTTTCGACGTCAGCTATTGTGCAATGGGGAATTGCGAAGTAGATTAGCGGAAGCCAAGACAATGCATTAACTCATTAGCCCAAAAACACTACGATTGGAATATTCATGATGCTGCACACAGTGAATTAATGTCGACACGGACTTGACAATCTGCTCTTAACAGGGCTGTGTCCCTGAATTTCAAATCGGGACGTTGAGAGATGCGATGCTTTGCCACTGTCATTCCCAGTCCGCGGTTTTATTATTGTTAATCTTCCTTTTGTCCCGAGAGCTCATTATGCTAATGAGAATTCCTGAAACAAAACAGAAAAGAATAGCTAATTGTAACTGTAGCATCTCTCGCCCCATCGCTTCATCTCCAACTGACCCCTCTTGACACTGCAGAAGCCCAGGCAGCAATTTATTGTGTTGATAAATCTAGATGACTAGTTTTCAGAGTTTGATAGTTTTAATGGCAAGTGACGCACTCGGAGCCAACAAACCACGCGATTATGTGAGCTGATCAGCAGCAAAAACGATTTTGAAAATTAGCTGACAACAAGCTAATTACCCCTCGCCAACCTTCTGAGTCAAATTGTAATCCTGGACAGGTGTCAGCCGGGGCTCAGTGGGCACCACGCTCGCCTCTGAGGCAGAAGGTTGTGGGTTCAAGTCCCGCCAAGTTCCGCACCCATGAGGACGGCCTCAATAGGGATCTCGGGTTCATGTCACGCTACAGAACGTGACGCGACATCGTTGTCTGTCTTTCCAGTTTAAAAAAAGACAACCAAAAAAAACCCCCAAAAAAGTTAAAAGCTCAACTGCAGACGGCAGCATTTGACACGTTGGACCCCCTGTGACCCACCTCATTGTCTTAGCTGTACTCTGATGTATCTTTGATGTAGTGCCTTCCTGACGGATTGTATCTCTGCAGACAAGTCGCTCTCTGTGTATATATACTGTGTATTAGATTCCCTCACTGTACCTCTACCTGACGAAGGAGCAGCAGCTCCGAAAGCTCGTAATTTTAAATAAAACTGTTGGACTATAACCTGGTGTTGTGCGACTTCTCATTTTTGTGCACCCCAGTCCAACACCGGCATCTCCGCATCAAGTCCCACGCCAGAGACTTGAGCATAAAATCTGGGCTGACACTCCAGTGCAGCGCTGAGGGAGTGCCGCACGGTTGGAGGTGCCGTCTTTCAGATGAGATATTAAACCGAGGTCCCGTCTGCGTGAATGGAAAAGACCCCTTGACACTATTTCGAATTGAGATTTAGGGGGGGTGTCCGCTGATCACGGGGTGGGAGAGTTTGCGGGGGGGGGGGGGGAGGCCCACAAGCAGGGCTGGAAAAGCACTGGATCTGGCAGCTCCTGCCTCCCTTTAGCTGCCGGGTTTCCTGCAGCTGTTAAATTCAAAAGGCTCCCAAATCCCATCCTATCCCCGTAACCCCACATATTTAATCCCCCCCCTAACACTAAGGGTCAATTTATCATAGCCAAATCAACCTAACCCGCACATTTTTGGACTGTGGGAGGAAACCGGAGCACCCGGAGGAAACCCACGCAGACACGGGGAGAATGTGCAAACTCCACACAGACAGTCACCCGAGGCCAGATTCGAACCCGGGTCCCTGGCGCTGTGAGGCACCAGTGCTAACCACTATGCCACCGTGTTGCCCATAATCGTTTCAATATTATAATTACCGACCCACCTCTCCAGAGCAGATTACTCAGGCACCTGCAAGGCTACCGCGGTTAAACCATGAAGTAGGCGCGCTTGCGGTTGGTTGGGGTTGAGTTTCACATATTTACCAACTTAACCCTTTGCCCCGTTTGTCATGGGAGGGGGGTTAAAATCCCGCCCCCATGACTCAAGAGTAGATAGTATACAGAAATTGCCAGAGCCACATTCACCTGAAACTCCACTGCACTCGATCTCCAGGGATGGTACCTATCCATCACAACCAGCTTATATTCTTTGGAGATCTTTTACGAAGTTGGGGAAATATCCGTTTGACAAACATACGCCCGCCTAGCCGCAAGAGAAACAGGCTCGGATGAAGCTTTAAAATTCAGGAATGGCATTCCAAATTCGGGATGGTAGGACAGGATTGAAAGTTACTCACAAACTGGAATGACCAGATTGAATTGGGAAGGTTGAGTCAAAGGGGCAGCATGTTGTTCTTTCACCTCTGGGACCTGGGTTTGACTCCAGTCCCTGTGAATGGGATGAAGCTTCCTCTTTGTGATTGGCTTCAATGGTCCGGTGTGAAATGAGTTTGTGCAGTGTGAGTGTGCGTGGGCTAACAGCAAAAAGAAAATTGCCCAGAATTTGGCCCAAATTAGAAATTTCACTCAAAGAGATGAGCTGGAAAGGGAATTGGAATTGAGTGCTAATGTGGGAAATCATTTTCCTGCCCCTTTACTGTCACTGAGTAAATCCTTTTGTATTTGGAATGAAAGGAACTTGCCTTTGCATAGTTATGACATCCATCAGCAATGTCCTAAAGCACTTTACATACAGTGAATTGCTTTCAACTGCAATCACTACAATGTAGGTGAGATACCACAGCCATTTTGTGAATAACAATGAGATAATTAACAAATTAATCTTTTTTGTTGTTGGTTGAGGGAGGAATGTTGGTCCAGACATTGAGAGAAATTCCTGCTCGCTCAACAGTGCCACGGGATCTATAATGTCCACCTGAACGGCCAAACATTGCTTCGGTTCCACATCTCTACTGAAGGGCCGCACCTCTGACAGTGCAGCGCTCCCTCAGCACTGCACTGGAGAGTCAGCCTAGAGTTTGCGCTCACGGCCTGGAGTGGGGCTCGGACCCACAACCTTCTGACTCCGAGGCAAGTGCGCTGACAACTGACTTCGGAGGTTGGACTTCAGTTGGGCCAAGCAAAGGGAGTTTTAGTCTGTATGCGGCCACGCTACACCCGACCCAGGAGTGTATGATGCTCGCACTGAACACAAAAAGGGGGAATCTCCTTCCATTTTCTAGCACTGAATTGAACAAAGAATTCTTCAAAAAAAAAACTCCAGTGAATCTGACAATCCTGATCTCATGGTCTTGGTACCCATGATCAATCCATCCAAAGCTATTTTGTTTTCCAAACTAAAGTGTAATCTTTTGATTCTTTTTTTAAACCAGTGGCTAACTAATTTTTCCCAGGAGTCCCGGGTTCAGTAATGAAGGGTGTGGGTACGTGACAGAAAATATAACCGTCGCGCTCTGCAGAAAACTCCAAACCATGACTCAACGTTCAAAGGGCTAACAGCACGACGCAAGACGTCAATCAGATATACGTTGTGAAGTAAATGTAGCATTCAATGGGTTTAAAGGAACTGTATCCGTATTTCAGCGCTGTTTTCTCATAATTCCTAATTTATAGCAATGAAACGTCCAACTAGCTCCCATTAACATACTTAACCTTTTATTTTTCCAGGGTCCCCTGTAGTGCAGGGAGGTTTCATTAGAAGGCAGCAGGAGACTGAGGCTTTACTGTGTTGAAACCGCAGCTTGCTGTTGCTGGGCTCGAATGTTCGGCCCGATGCTGGAGTCAGTGGTTTCATTAGAAAGTGGCTGGAGGTTCATTTACATTGGACCAAAACTATGAAGAAAAAAAAGCCCTCCTCGCCCAGTTGTCTACACCTTAAGGTAACTCATTCAAAAATATATATAATGAAACCCTCAGTCTATTACAAGGCGAATACTGACAGCAATACAGGCTGCGAGCTGACATTTTATGATCAAATTCAGCTGCTTGCAGGTCAGTTAACAGTCGAGCTGCCAGCATGACCGACCAAATAGTTGAAACTAAGCGACTGTTTCAAGGTATCTGTTAGTACTTACCTGCGGGTCATGGGAGATTTACCAGAACCTCACAAAGCAGAGCTCGACTGATTGTTTTACAAGTGCAATGTTTCGCTACTTCTGCGGCTGTGACTGCAACAGCGACAAAGGTCAATCTACTAAGATCAAATCGCTGCCTCACATTTGGGCCCATAACCCCGGCGTCTTGCCTTAGCTCAGTGGGTAGCACTCACGCCTCCGAGACAGAAAGACTTACATTTCTATAGCGCCTTTCACGATCACTGGACGTCTCAAAGCGCTTTACAGCCAATGAAGTACTTTTTCCAAGTGTAGTCACTGTTGTAATGTAGGAAGCATGATTTGCGTACAGCAAGCTCCCACAAACAGCAATGTGATAATGACCAGATAAACTGTTTTTGTTATGTTGATTGAGGGATAAATATTGGCCCAGGACAATAATGCCATGGGATCTTTAACATCCACCTGAGAGAGCAGACGGGGCCTCGGTTTAATGTCTCATCCGAAAGACGGCACCCTCCGACAGTGCAGCACTCCCTCAGCACTGCACTGGAGTGTCAGCCTAGCTTTATGCGCTAAATTCCCTGGAGTGGGACTTGAACCCACAACCTTCTGATTCAGAAGCGAGAGAGTGCTACCCACTGAGCCACGGCTGACACTGAAGGTCATGGGTTTAAGTCCCACTCCAGAGACTGAGGGAGCGCTGCACTGTCGGAGCTGCCGGCTTTCGGATGAGACGTTAAACCGAGGATCCGTCTGCCCTCTCGGGGGGGGGGGGGGGACGTAAAAGATCCCACGGCACTATTCGAAAAAGAGCAGTGGAATTCTCCCTGGTGTCCTGGCCAATATTTATCCCTCAAACACCATCACTAAAATAGATTAGCTGGTCAATATCTCAGTGCTGTTTGTGGGAGCTTGCTGTGCGCAATTTGGCTGCTGCGTTTCCTACATTACAACAGTGACTACACTTCAAAAAGTACTTCATTGACTGTAAAGCACTTTGGGACGTCCTGAGGTCATGAAAGGCGCTGTATAAATGCAAGTATTTTCGGTTTTTTGTGAAACTGTTATATGGCATACTGTAGACAGCGGTACAAAATATTCAAGGGTTTACAATTTCCTCTGAGGAGTTCCAATATCTGATGGTTGAATACAATGCTTTATAATACATTATATTTGACAAAGGAATGGGAATACTGAAAACCTCAATCCAAGCTCACAGGGACTGGCAATATTGTTTCGGCGTTTAGATCGTTTTGCTGAATATACCAGAAGGAGCTAAAGAGAAAGCACGGGGACAATGGGAGGTCTGTTATGACAATCTTAGCTGTAATGAAATTTGAGTGTATGAGGACAATGCTTAACCCCTTCAATGATCTCGTGAATTAAAAGAACGACAGAAAAAATGCTGGAAGCACTCAGCCAGCCAGGCAGCATCCGTGGAGAGAGAAACAGAGTTAACGTTTCAGGTCTGGGAAAGGCTAGAGATGTAACAGATTTTAAGCAGGTGCAGAGGCAGGGGGAGGGGGGAGCAGGGGGGAGGATCTGAAGGAACAGTCTGTGCCAGGGTATGAGGCAGGAAAGATTAAATGTTGCAAACCTGCTTAAAATCTGTTACATCTCTAGCCTTTTCCAGTTCTGAAGAAGGGTCCCAGACCTGAAACGTTGGCCCAGAAATTAAACATCGATGGTTCCCGCGGGGGTAAGGATTCCCCGCGATATCGCACTCCGCGCCTACCTTTTTGTTTCGGGCCCACACGAACTTCAGTTTCAGGGCCTCTCCCTGTTGCCAGCGTGCAGTGCTTGCGTGTCCCAGAGGCGCAATTAGTTCGTGCGAGCTCTGGGATCACGTGATTCAGTTAGAGCCAATGGCAGCACACCATCTTTCATTCATAGTTTTGACAGCAAGGGCTGTCAAAGCTATGAATACTACAAGCCCCCAAAAGAACAGCTAAACCTCAATTAAATAAAAAAAAGCCATCACATTAATAAAATAACTATAGTTAAATAAATTAACCACTTTAAACAAAAAATTAAATCTTTGAAAAAATTTAAAATCTTTTTAAAAGTTATAAAAATAAACTTACCTTTCTTTAAAGTCTCTAAAAAAGATAAACCTGTTGAAAATTTTTTTAAAATAACACTTAATTAACTACTTACCTTGTTAAAAGGGGGTCTTACGCCTGCTTTCTTTATGTGTAAAATCTTCACCACTTACCTGCGCGTTCAAACCTGAAAAAAAAACTAAGTGCACTGCGTGCGCGCAGCCTGTAGCGCGCACGCGGTTCACTTAGGAACCGCCCCCTTTGCAATACACGAAGTGCTGGTTTCCCGCGCATGCGCAGTGCATGCAGGAAACCAGCAATTCGGGACCTAATACGTGAGAGTACACAGTGCGTAATCTCCCGTATTAGGTCTAATTTTCAGGCCGTTAACTCTGTTTCTCTCTCCGCGGATGCTGCCTGGCCTGCTGAGTGCTTCCAGCATTTTCTGCTGTTATTTCAGATTTCCAGCATCCGCAGTATTTTGCTATTGTAGTGAATTAAAAGGTTATTGATTAAACTCAAAAAAGTTTCCATACTCTCTTGGGGTACGGTACATTGCAGGTTACTTTCCATGGTAGCTGCAGATCCACACAGTGAAGTCCTGACAGAGTTTTTGCATTTAACATTTGCACTGAATATTCAAAGCTCACAGGGTGAAGGGTACTTGCTGGGCACTGGGTGAGAGCAAAGTATATGGAGTGTGTAGCTTAATGTGGGCAGTGGAAGACCATCAACCACTGATCCCAGGGCCCTCTGTGTGTGTGTGTGTGTGTGTGTGTGAGGGGGAGGGCGGGGGAGAGTGGTCAGAAACTTTTCGATTGCAGTGTCAGTTTGGTTCAGTTTGCGGCACTTTGGTCTCGGTGAGAATGCGGTCCAAGCTCTACCCCAGAACGTGGGCACAGAATCTAGGCGAACACTCCGGTACAGTACTGAGGAAGTGCTTCACTGTGGGATGTACCAAGCTTTGGGTGAGGCCCCTATCTGCCTGCTCCAGCGGTTCAAACGGAGATTAAATACCCAATGGCTCTCTCCGTTGTCCTGGCTATCAGTCCTTCTTCGACCAACACTGTCAAAAACAGATTCACTGGTCATTCAGCTCATCGCTGTTCGTGGAAAAAAAAAGACTAGCATTTCTAGAGCGCCATTCACGACCACCGGATGTCACAAAACGTTTTACAGCCAATGAAGTACTTTTTTTAAAGTGTAGTCACTGTTGTAATGTAGGAAACTCGGCAGCCAATTTGCGCACAGCAAGCTCCCACAAACAGCAATGTGAATAATGACCAGATAATCTGTTTTTTTTAGTGATGTTGATTGAGGGATAAATATTGGCCCAGGACACCGGGGAGACCTCCCCTGCGCTTCTTCGAAAATAGAGCCGTGGGATCTTTTACGTCCACCTGAGAGGGCAGACGGGGCCTCGGTTTAACGTCTCATCCGAAAGACGTTATTTTGTGGACAAAATAGCTGCCATGTTTGCCTCCTAAGCAGCGAGAGCACTTCAAAGAAATTCTGGATGCGAAACATTTTGGAATGTTTCTGAGAGACACGGTAAGGCGCGATATAAATGCAGGCTCTTTCTAACTCGGTGAGGATTTATTCAGTGATGCAAAGGACTATGAAAATTATTTCCTCTATTAGCACTTACTGCCACAAAGGAAAGAGGACAATAGAAAAACCATTAACAACAACAACTTGTATTTATATAGCGCCTTTAATGTAGTAAAACATCCCAAGGCGTTTCACAGGAGTATTTTAAGACAAAAAATTTTACACCGAGCCACATAAGGATAAATTAGGGCAGGTGACCAAAAGCTTGGTAAAAGAGGTAGGTTTTAAGGAGCGTCTTAAAGGAGGAAAGAGAGGTAGAGAGGTTTAGGGAGGGAATTCCAGAGCTTAGGGCCCAGGCAGCAGAAGGCACGGCCACCAATGGTGGAGCGATTATAATCAGGGATGCTCAAGAGGGCAGAATTAGAGGAGCGCAGATATCTCGGTCGGTTGTGGGCTGAAGGTGATTACAGAGATAGGGAGGGGCGAGGCCATGGAGGGATCTGAAAACAAGGATGAGAATTTTGAAATCGAGGCGTTGCTTAACCGGGAGCCGATGTAGGTCAGCGAGCACAGGGGTGATGGGTGAACGGGACTTGGTGCGAGTTAGGACACGGGCAGCCGAGTTTTGGATGACCTCAAGTTTACGTAGGGTAGAACGTGGGAGGCCAGCCAGGAGTGCGTTGGAATAGTCAAGTCTAGAGGTAACAAAGGCATGGATGAGGGTTTCAGCAGCGGATGAGCTGAGGCAGGGGCGGAGACGGGCGATGTTACGGAGGTGGAAGTAGGCAGTCTTAGTTATGCTGCGGATATGTGATCGGAAGCTCATTTGAGGGTCAAATATGACTGATTTAAATGAAGGGCAAATATTTGCATTCACATATGCTTTGGTTTTTTTTACTTGTAAATTTTTACATTTTCTTTTTTTTTTCCTCAGTCAGACTTTCCTCTTCCTCAGTGCCCCGCATGAGCAACAAAATACAGAATGCTGTGCAAAGTGGCGCTGCCTGCACTCCTGTAAAACATCAGGTAGTTGGAGAGAGAGTTACAGGCTGGAAGTCATGTTATTGTTGGGTTGAATGGAAGAAAGATGCACGCTTACTTGGGCGTTGATTGTAAAATGGTTCTGTTCCCCTCCAGTGACTTGTTTAATAAATTGCATTTACAGGGCTTCCCCCGTAAAGATGCACATCCACTTTAGTCAGAAGAAAAAGACTTGCATTTATGCAGCACCTTTCGTGACCACCGAACGTCCCAAAGCGATTTACAGCCACTGAAGTACTTTTTGAAGTGTAGTCACTGTTGTAATGTCGGAAACGCAGCAGCCAAATTGCACACAGCAAGATCCCACAAAGAGCAATGTGAGAATGACCAGATAATCTGTTTTTCAGATGTTGATTGAGGGATAAATATTGGCCTCAGGACACCGGGGATAACTCCCCTGCTCTTCTTTGGGATCTTTTATATCCACCTGAGAGAGCAGACGAGGCCTCGGTTTAACGACTCATCCGAAACACGGCACCTCCGATAGTGCGGCACTCCCTCAGCACTGCACTGGAGTGTCAGCCTAGATTTTTTGTTCAAGTCTCTGGAGTGGGACTTGAACCCACAACCTTCTGACTCAGAGGCGAGAGTGCTACGCACTGAGCCACAGCTGACACTTTTATGCAGTAGTCAATTCGCGCAGAGCAAGCTCCCACAAACAGCAACTGAAAGGCACAAAAGGCACTGTAAGAGTGAAGTAGTGCAAGGAGGTTTCCTAGCAGTGGACCCACGCTGTATCTTTGACATGTGTGGAATTGCTAGGTTCCGATTGCAGAACTTTACAAAGAAAAGGTACAGCAAGTAATTAGGGGGAAAAATGGCATGTTGGCTTTTATTGCAAAGGGAATGGAGTATAAAAGTAGGGAAGTCCTGTTGCAACTGTGCCGGGCGTTGGTGAGACCACACCTGGAGTACTGCATGCAGTTTTGGTCTCCTTATTTAAGGAGAGATATACTTGCATTGGAGGCAGTTCAGAGAAGGTTCACTAGGTTGATTCCGGAGATGAAGGGGTTGTCTTATGAGGAAAGGTTGAGCAGGTTGGGCCTATACTCATTGGAGTTTAGAAGAATGAGAGGGGATCTTATTGAAACATAAAAGATTCTGAAGGGGCTTGACAGGGTAGATGCAGAGAGGATGTTTCTCCTCGTGGGGGAATCTAGAACTAGGGGCATAATTTCAGAATAAGGGGGCACCCTTTTAAATCAGAAATGAGGAGGAATTTCTTCTCTCAGGGGGCAGTGAATCTTTGGAATTCTCTTCCCCAGAGAGCTATGGAGGCGGATCATTGAACCATAAGGAAGTCAAGGGTTATGGGGAGCGGGCAGGGAAGTGGAGTTGAGGCCATGATCTTATTGAATGGCGGAGCAGGCTCGATGGGCCAGATGACCTACTCCTGCTCCTATGTCTTATGTTCTTATGTTCTAAAAAGAACAGTTCCCGCTCTCGCCTCTTCAGTCAGGTAGGTTATGGGTTCAAATTCCACTCCAGAGACTTGAGCACAAAATCCAGGATGACACTCCAGTGCAGTACTGAGGGAGTGCTGCACTGTCGGAGGTGCCGTCTTTCAGATGAGACATTAAACCGAGGCACCGTCTGCTCTCTCAGGAGAATGTAAAAGATCACATGGCACTATTTCGAAGAAGAGCAGGGGAGTTATCCCCGATGTCCTGGCCAATATTTATCCCTCAACCAACATAACAAAAACAGATTATCTGGTCATTGTCACATTGCTGTTTGTGGGAGCTTGCTGAACACAAATTGGCTGCTGTGTTTCCTACATTACAACAGTGACTACACTTCAAAAAGTACTTCATTGGCTGTAAAGTGTTTTGGGACATCCCGAGGTCATGAAAGGCGCTATAGAAATGCAAGTTTTTCTTTTTTAAGGCACTGAAAGTCCCTCTCACCGAAAGGTTTTTCAAGATATGAGATGATGTTGTACTTGAAACAGTGACCGACAGCATTGATAAGGATTTATTGTAGAAAGCACGGTGAGCTGGAAAAGGTTTTAAATTGTGTTTTTTTTTCAAATAAATAAAAGAACTTGGTTCCCCTCAGACTCATTGCAAGTTGCAGGGTACCACCTTCTGTCGGTTTGACTGCGTCACTGCACAAGCCATCCCTAAACCAGTGTCTTTTTCCCAAATCTGTAAAAGATTATGTTGTTAATTGCCGGAATTACATGGGGGGGAACCACATGGAATTTTTGTGCGGCATTGGAGCTAGCTGGGGAAAGGATTGCACTTTACGTTGAAGGGAAGAATGCATGTTGAGACTGAAGCCCCCCCCCCCTTTGACTTGATGGCTGCATCTACTAATGTTAATACTGAGCTATCTCAGAATCTCCAATGGTCAAACTGTTGCTCAAACGAGAACTATTCAAGAAAGAACAACAGACAAAATATGGATAGGACTTGATTGCCCGAGTCTGTGCTGAGTTAGCAGATCATGATTGAATTGGTGTGGTAGGATCGCCACAAATGACTTTAGAACCCTTGGGAGGAGAGGCTTAAAAAAGCCACAGTTCCGACTCCTGAAATGATGAACGCCAGCTGGCGAGTGTGTCCATGTGAAACTTTTTGCAGGGGGAATTGGTGATGGGAGGACAGGATTGGGGTCTGGGTTGTGACACTCCCCACGGCCAAATTCTACGCAGACACAACTCATTTTCTGGGCTTACGCGAGCCAAGGTACTGGAGGGCGACCCGAACTGATGGAACCGTGTCCCAGCAAGAGGCAAGGCCTTCAGGGGAGAGGGGAGAAGAATTTGCAAGGGTGTTAAAGAAATGGACAGAAGACAGGAAATGGACCATCACAATTCTTGGTACTGTAGCTACTGTACTTGACTTTTAGAATGGCACTGAACGTGACACTCTCTCCTTGCTACGGGACTGTTATAGCTCTGCAGACCTGGGGTCATTACGATAGTCACTAATAAATCCAATAAGGAATTCAGGAGAAACTTCTTTACTCGGAGAGAATACGGAACTTGCTACCACAGGGAGTGGTTGGGGTGAACAGCATAGAGGAATTTAAGGGGGAGCTAGATAAGTACGTGAGGGAGAACGGAACAGTTGGATATCTTGATAGGGTGAGATGAAGTAGGGTGGGAGGTGGGCTGAATGGCCTGTTTCTGTGCTGTAAAATTCTATGTAATTCTATGTAAAGAGGAGGTTGTTTCACTGTTAGCCGTGGAGCTGGTGGAAACTTTACTCTCTGTGATGGAACACAACTTGAAAGATTTTGATTCAGAATTAATTCAGTTATTTGGAGCGCACAGTGGACACTGCAACTCTCGTATTTTCTTTCACCCTGGCATTTACAACATCGAAGCATCGCACTTGGGATCGAATGTCTTAAGTGACCCCGATGGTGCAGTGGGTCAAGGCACCATGTGGGGCAGTACTGAGCCACACAGACGATGGAGGTCCCAGGTTTGATGCCTGATCTGTGTTGAGTTAGTTGATCTCAGTCTGGGAGGCACTGGTGGTGGAGTGCTGTGATTGGGAATTCAACAACAACTTGCATTGATATAGCACCTTTAACGTAGTAAAACGTTGCAAGGCACTTCACAGTGTAATCAAACAACATTTGACACCGAGCCACATAAGGAGATATCAGGGCAGAGCTTGGTCAAAGAGGTAGGTTTTAAGGAGCATTTTAAAGGAGGTAAAGACGCAGAGAGGTTAAGGGAGGGAATACCAGAGATTAGGGCCTAGACAGCTGAAGACACAGGCCGCCAATGCTGAAGCGATAAAAATTGGAGATGCGCAAGAGGCCAGAATTGAAGGAACTTGGAGGGTTGGAGGGCTGGAGGAGATTACAGAGATAGGGGGTGAGGCCATGCAGGGATCTGAAAACAAGGATGAGAATTTTAAATTCATGAAGATTTTTTTTTATTCGTTCCTGGGATGTGGGCATCGCTGGCAAGGCCAGCATTTATTGCCCATCAGTAGTTGCCCTTGAGAAGGTGGTGGTGAGCCGCCTTCTCGAACCGCTGCAGTCCGTGTGGTGAAGGTACTCCCACAGTGCTGTTAGGGAGGGAGTTCCAGGAATTTGACCCAGCGACGATGAAGGAACGGCGATATATTTTCAAGTCAGGATGGTGTGTAACTTGGAGGGGAACTTGCAGGTGGTGGTGTTCCCTTGCGCCTGCTGCCCTTGTCCTTCTAGGTGGTAGAAGTCACAAGTTTGGGAGGTGCTGTTGAAGAAACCTTGGCAAGTTGCTGCGGTGCATCTTGTAGATGGTACACACTGCAGCCACAGTACGCCGGTGGTGGAGGGAGTGAATGTTTAAGGTGGTGGATGGGGTGCCAATCAAGCGGGCTGCTTTGTCCTGGATGGTGTCGAGCTTCTTGAGTGTTGTTGGAGCTGCGCTCATCCAGGCAAGTGGAGAGTATTCCATCACACTCCTTACTTGTGCCTTGTAGATGGTGGAAAGGCTTTGGGGAGTCAGGAGGTGAGACACTCACCGCAGAATACCCAGCCTCTGACCTGCTCGTGTAGCCACAGTATTTAATTTTCTGGTCCAGTTAAGTTTCTGGTCAATGGTGACCCCCAGGATGTTGATGGTGGGGGATTAGGCTATTGTAATGCCATTGAATGTCAAGGGCCGGTGGTTAGACTCTCTCTTGTTGGAGATAGTTATTGCCTGGCACTTGTGTGGCACGAATGTTACCTGCCACTTATCAGCCCAAGCCTGGATGGTGTCCGGGTCTTGCTACATGCGGGCATGGACGGCTTCATTATCTGGGGAGTTGCGAATGGCGCTGAACACTGTGCAGTCATCAGCGAACATCCCCACTTCTGACCTTATGTTGGAGGGAAGGTCATTGATGAAGCAGCTGAAGATGGTTGGGCCTAGGACACTGCCCTAAGGAACTCCTGCAGCGATGTCCTGGAGCTGAGATGATTGACCTCCAACCTTCCTCTGTGCTAGGTACGACCCCAGCCAGTGGAGAGTTTTCCCTTCCGATTCCCATTGACTGATTGGCCAGACATGAAGGAGAACCACTGGGGCGAGACACTGGTGGGTTACCGATACCCATGGATCTGTGCAACGGCTTCAAAACCTGCGTTCCTTTTCGTTGGTAACAAAAACGTACTCCTCAGTTAAAAATGAGATGAATTTCACCATGTGTGGTTGGCCTCCCAGGTGGAGTCTTCACCTCTATACCATTTCCAAATCTGGGACTTGAAAGCTGGCATCAGCCTGGGCTCCCAGGTAGGAGTTTTTTGTTTTACACGAGTACTGAAGGATAAAGTCATTGAAGGTTCTCATCCACGAAAGTTTCCTTTAACGCTAAATGCCCACTGCAAAGGAGGTTCTCGACACAGCCGCCTAAAAGCTGCTGGGGGAATGTTTGCTGCAAGTATATCCTCCCAGTAACCCTGTTACTGTATGACAGGCTATGTAAACAGGATGTTATTCCCTGGGGTCAAAGGGCACACGAGTGCACTCCAGGGAACCTACATCATGTTACTCACTGTTTCCATTCACTTCAATTGGGTAAATACAAATGATTTTATAAAAATAATGAAAGCAAGTGCGAATCAAATCAAAATCTCTTGATGATTTTGAAATTGCTCTGCGAATATTTCTTTTTATTTATTCGTTCATGGGGTGTGGGTGTCGCTGGCAAGGCCAGCATTTATTACCCATCCCTAAATTGCCCTCGAGAAGGTGGTGGTGAGCCGCCGCCTTGAATACAACTGAGTGGCTTGCTAGTGGCCATTTCAGAGGGCAGTTAAGAGTCAACCACATTGCTGTGGGTCTGGAGTCACATGTAGGCCAGACCGGGTAAGGATGGCAGATTTCCTTCCCGAAAGGACATTAGTGAACCTGATGGGTTTTTACGACAATCCGGTAGTTTCATGGTCACCATTACTGATACTAGCTTTTATTCCAGATTTAAATTTTTTTTTACTTAACTGAATTTAATTCCCCAGCTGCCGTGGTGGGATTTGAACTCACGTCTCTGGATCATTACTCCAGGCCTCTGGATTACTAGTGCTACCACTATGCTACCATTTCCAACAGTCTGGGTAATATTAGCATACGGACACTCGACGCGATTCCTTTGTCCGCTAATACTGGCACAGCAAGGTAACCTCAAAGCTGTAGACTTTTGAGATTCTTTCCTGACTAATGACGAGTTCTGAATTTAACCCTTCGACTGTCGTCAGGTCCAGATAGATTTCTGTCTCCCCCCCGCCCATCCCCCACCAACTAGTAAAGATGGCAGCTCACCCGCTGCCACACTGAAAGTAAGGGGTGAAATTGGACGCGGGTGGGGTCTCAAAGCAGGCCCATGCCCGTTATATGCCCCCGATATTCAGTTCCCTTGACTTCATTGGGTAGGTCACATTACAGGGGGGGGCAAAACCGATTCCACCAGTATTGCATCCCTGCCCTTGTCGAATTTCACCTCCTGTTGCACTAAGACAGAAAGAACTTTCATTTATATAGCACCTTTCATGACCACCGGACGTCCCAAAGCGCTTTACAGCCAATAAAGTACTTTTATTATTTTGAAGTGTAGTCACTGTTGTAATGTAGGAAACGCGGCAGCTAATTTTTGCACAGCAAACTCCCACAAACAGCAATGTGATAATGACCAGGTAATCTGTTTTAGTGATGTTGACTAAGGGATAAATATTGGCCAGGACATTAGGGAGAACTCCCCTGCTCTTCTTCGAAATAGTGTCAAGGGATCTTTTACGTCCACCTGAGAGAGCAGACGGGGCCTTGGTTTAACATCTCATCCGAAAGACGGCACCTCCGACAGTGCAGCACTCCCTCAGTACTGCCCCTCCGACAGTGCAGCACTCGCTCAGCACTGCCCCTCCGACAGTGCAGCACTCCCTCAGTACTGCCTCTCTGACAGTGCAGCACTCCCTCAGTACTGACCCTCTGACAGTGCAGCACTCCCTCAGTACTGACCCTCTGACAGTGCAGCACTCCCTCAGTACTGCCTCTCCGACAGTGCAGCACTCCCTCAGTACTGACCCTCTGACAGTGCAGCACTCCCTCAGTACTGCCTCTCCGACAGTGCAGCACTCCCTCAGTACTGACCCTCCGACAGTGCAGCACTCCCTCAGTACTGCCCCTTCGACAGTGCAGCACTCCCTCAGTACTGCCCCTTCGACAGTGCAGCGCTCCCTCAGTACTGCCCCGCTGACAGTGCAGCACTCCCTCAGTACTGCCTCGCTGACAGTGCAGTGCTCCCTCAGTACTGCCCCTCCGACAGTGCAGCACTCCCTCAGTACTGCCCCTCCGACAGTGCAGCACTCCCTCAGTACCGCCCCTCCGACAGTGCGGCGCTCCCTCAGTACTGCCCCTCCGACAATGTGGCGCTCCCTCAGTACTGCCCCTCCGACAGTGCGGCGCTCCCTCAGTACTGCCCCTCCGACAGTGCGGCGCTCCCTCAGTACTGCCCCTCCGACAGTGCGGCGCTCCCTCAGTACTGACCCTCCGACAGTGCGGCGCTCCCTCAGTACTGCCCCTCCGACAGTGCGGCGCTCCCTCAGTACTGCCTCTCCGACAGTGCAGCGCTCCCTCAGTACTGCCCCTCCGACAGTGCGGCGCTCCCTCAGTACTGCCCCTCCGACAGTGCAGCACTCCCTCAGTACTACGCTGGAGTGTCTGCCTAGATTTATGTGCTCAAGAAAACTAATTAAAAAGCTTTATTATTTAATAATAAGGCTAAACTACTGAAAAAAACAGAAATTGATATAAAAATTACAAACACTTCACCCACGCTTGTCCTATTTTTCCTTCGATTCTCTCCGTTTAATTTTTTTGACCTTCAGTTGGAGTTTTTAGTGCTGAATCTAGGCTATTGTGTTTCTCAAACATTTTCTTCCCCCCCCCCCCCCCCACCCCACCCGTGCAAAAGCAAGTCTGAACCTTTTACATAATCTACTTTCTTTGCCCTGGCTCCCGCTCTCCATTTTGCAGGTTCGAGTGAGTTTTAAAAATAGATCCCCGTTGGCAGGAGACGCGCTTCTGAAGGTTGTTTTCCGGGCCGCTCGAAACCCCAGAGTTGGTGGATTGTCAAGGTTACGGCTACACAATGTCAATTTTCAAAGTGTTTTAACATATCAAAACCGGACAGCGTAGCTGGCGGTGAGTGTCGTCATTAGTGGCCCCAGCAGCTCTACAGCACCTGAAGGCCTCTTGGGTATTCAGAGAATTAATATTTTTGGAAAAAAAAAATCTAACATGAGTTACAATTAATAGCGTTAAAGTTTTAGCTTTTTTATTTTATCGATTTCCCCCCCTGCAGGCATTGAAACGTAAAAGTTTACAGCACAGGAGGAGGCCATTCGGCCCATTGCGTCTGTGCTGGCTCTTTGCTGGGGCAAGTCGAAAAGTAATTCCGCAGCGCTACGCTCTCCCTAGCCCCTGTATCTTTCTCCGCTTGGAATATCTGTCCACTTTTCCTTCAAGGTGGAATGGCCTGTGCCTTAACTACTCCCTGTGGCAAAGCATTCTGTAATCCAACCACTCTCTGCGTGAAAACATTTCTCCTAATCTCTCTCCTCACTCTCAGTGACAATGTTATAGAAATCGAAACATTAACAAGAACAACTTATTTATTTCGTGCCCTTTGAGGTAGTGAAACATCCCAAGGCGCTTCACAGGAGCGATTATCAAAACAAAATTTGACACCGAGCCACATAAGGAGATATTAGGGCAGATGGCCAAAAGCTTGGTCAATGAGGTAAGTTTTAAGGAACTTCTTAAAAGAAAAGAGGTAGAGAGACGGCGAGATTTAGGGAGGGAATTCCAGAGCTTAGGGTCTCGGCAGCTGAAGGCATGGCCGCCAATGGTGGAACGATTAAAATCGGGGATGCGCAAGAGGCCAGAATTGGTGGAGTGCAGAGATCTCGGAGGGTTGTGGGGCTGGAGGAGGCTACAGAGATAGGGAGGGGGCGATCGAGGCCATGGAGGGATTTGAAAACAAGGATGAGAATTTTCAAATATATAAAGAGTCACAGGGACATTAGCCTATACAAACGTCAAATTGCTAGCTCCACCCCCGTTTACCGAATATTGTCAGATCGACAGTAATATATATTTTTTAAAAGCAGTCCCAAGGCAATGCTCATGGTGCATTCGAGGATATGCTGGTTTATAACAATAAGGATGTTATTCCATGGAACACATACTGGGGGGTAATTTTAACTTGTGGCGACAGTGTAAAACGAGCGATATTAGATCCGCTGCCTGTTGTACACCCCCGCCCGGTGTTCCTTTCTGTTGAAGTCAATGCCAAGGAAAATCTGGAGTGATGTTTAACAAGTTACTCACCTACCTACTTACCCCCTCGAGAGATCATAGGATAGTACAGAATCATAGAATAGTACAGCACAGAAGGAGGCCATTCAGCCCATCGAGAAAGAGACCAAGAAGAAGCAAGAGGAGAAAATACCTTCAAAGAGAGAGTCGTGCCCTCAAAAAATCCATGAAAAAAAAATTACGACTGAACCTCCATTAATCCCAACTTTTTGTCTGCCGTCCTGATTATCCACCCGAATTTTCACAGGACAAACTGTCTTGTGCGACACATTGCCTCATTACACGGCTTCTTTTGTTGTGCGTATTCCATCCTCTTTTCCGGGTGAACAAAGCTGCATAATGTGGCGTTTGTTATTTGGATTGTGCTGGGCTATTGTGCGACATGTGTAAGACCAGAGTTTGCGGACACTCGACTGCCTGCCAATTTCCAGTCTCCATCTGGGGGTGGGGGAGGGTGCGGCTGGGCCCCTGTCGGATATTGTCAGGTTCCTCCCCCCTCCCCCCCCCCCACCCCCGTAAAGCTGATAAAGCAGCCACCCTAAGTGCAGTGTGCGCAGCGATCAGAGTTAGCTGTGGGAGCAAACCCTTCAAGCCAACACAAAACTGCATGAAAAGTATCATCCAAGGACTATTAACAGATCATTTTGAGAAGGACAAAATCGTCGGTGGATAAGGACTGCAATATATATTTTCAAATGCTATCGCCAGTGACTAAAATCGGATGGAGATTCGAGTTGCACTGATGGCGGTTTTTGTGGAGTTGATTACATGTATGTGAATACCTTCATTCCACAAAAATGTAAACCCCCCAAACCACTTGCTCTGTGTGTGCGTGTGCGCACTATATTGATTCCAGTCTGTACCGTACCTGCTGGCTCCTGTGGGACCACGCCAGCTCTTGTCCTACCTCTAGCTAGTCTCCATGTCTGTCTCCCGCTTGGAACTCGCTCAGTGAAAGTGTTAATGAAAAGTGACATTTGGAGCTCGAGACAGAATATTTCTGTTTTAAGGAACAGCTGAATTACTGCGTCTGGGCGTATAATAGAACAGTTTAATGTGTAGTTATTTAAAAAAAAAGAAATAAAAGCTCATTTTTAATCCCTTACAAAATAAATTTTCCTTTTGACCATTCATCATTCCTTGGCTAATTTCCCCCCTCGCTCTGTGATCCTGCACTTGAGGCCTCCCAGTAAAGGCCCAGATGAGCTCCGCTCTGTTGAAACTTATGGGTACAAGCCAAATCCTACTACTCAGTAGCAAACTGCTTTGGTACAATAACACATTGCAACATCACACCACTGTAATAGTTACATAAGATGATAAGAATTTTTCAGGAAACGAAACAGTCATTTGGCCCCACAACTTGGTTTTTTTAATTTGATTTCAACCCTACCTTCTCACCATATCCATCATCCCCATTTTTCTTCACAAATACATCTAAATATGTTTTGAACTCACTTACAGTCCTCTTGAATGGCCTGCCTAGATTTTAGAATCATACAGCACAGAAGGAGGCCATTCGGCCCATCGTGTCTGTGCCGGCCGATAAAAAGAGCTCTCCAGCCCAATCCCACTTTCCAACTCTTGGTCCGTAGCCCTGTAGGTTACGGCACTTCAAGTGCAGATCCAAGTACTTTTTAAATGCGATGAGGGTTTCTGCCTCTACCACCCTTTCAGGCAGTGAGTTCCAGACCCCCACCACCCTCTGGGTGAAAAAAGTTCTCCTCAACTCCCCTCTAATCCTTCTATCAATGACTTCAAATCTATGCCCCCTGGTTATCCAATTAGTCCCACTCTCCTGCTCTTTCCCCATTGCTTCTTTATGAATTAAGAATTATTTGTAACTCTTATTATTCTTAATTAAGAAATTTTACTTTTAAATTTTCTATATTTACTGTGCAGTCAATCCATTCATGTGAATTTGCTTAGGTTTTATTTTTAAGTGCTGTTAAAACACATTTCCAACACTGTCAAAAGTAACTGGCGATCAAGCTGTTAGAGACAATGCTATAGACCTCCACACTCCACAACTCTTCAGTGAAGTTAGTCCACAGCACACATCAGATCCCATGATGGCAGGTTCCCAAGGTAAAATACGATATGCCCGGTAGCTCCGTAGACTAACAGTACAGGACAAGTTGACCAAGGTTTTGCATCTCAGGCCTCCTCATACTCCCCTCCTGTAGACAAGAATGGGCTCAACCAGGCTAGGGTTTGGGGTCGCCAACCCTCCAGGATTGCCCTGGAGTCGCCAGGAATTGGACACTGCTGTGTAGCAAAAACCCTGGGAGAAAAATCAAAGGGACATTAAAAAAAATTGTGTGCCATTTTTCCATTTACTTCGAACACTTTTGTTTATTAGTTATAAAAATAATCGCAGACGGGAAAACAGGCTGTTTGACTGACAGTCAAGAATCATCCAATCGGGTAACGAAGAGTCTGTTCCCATTCCAGTAGAATTGGGAAGGTGGGGCCCGGCGAGGACGGACGTGCCAGGCGACCAATGGCGGGAGCGTGTGGGCGGGGCGGTTGGAGATTGGAGGTCATGCGATGAAATCTTCAGGAATCCATCCAATCAGAGTTGGCAACCCCACCTCGGGTGGAAACTAACGCAGCAACAAAAGATCATGTTCACCCACAAGAAAAGAAATTCTCTCGTGGGAGGGAAAGAAAGGTCGTCAATTAACGACAAATGCGGGTGTGAGGAACTTAGGATCAGGAGTCGGCCATTCAGCCCCTCGAGCCTGTTCCGCCATTCAATTAGATCATGGCTGATCTGCACCTCAACTCCATCTACCCACCTTGGTTCCATAAGCCTTGCCCTTGCCGATCAACAATCTATCAATCTCAGTTTGACATTTTCAATTGACCCCCAGATGATTAAACAACTAACGGGAGGAGGAGGCTCCATGAATATCCCCATCCTCGATGACGGCGGAGCCCAGCACACGAGTGCAAAAGACAAGGCTGAAGCGTTTGCAACCATCTTCAGCCAGAAGTGCCAAGTGGATGATCCATCTCGGCCTCCTCCTGAGGTCCCCACCATCACAGAAGCCAGTCTTCAGCCAATTCGATTCACTCCACGTGATATCAAGAAACGGCTGAGCGCACTGGATACAGCAAAGGCTGTGGACCCCGACAACATTCCGGCTGTCGTGCTGAAAACTTGTGCTCCAGGACTAGCTGCTCCTCTAGCCAAGCTGTTCCAGTACAGCTACAACACTGGCATCTACCCAACAGTGTGGAAAACTGCCCAGCTATGTCCTGTCCACAAAAAGGACAAATACAATCCGGCAATTACCGCCCCATCAGTCTACTCTCAATCATCAGCAAAGTGATGGAAGGTGTTGTCGACAGTGCTATCAAGCGGCACTTACTCACCAATAACCTGCTCACTGATGCTCAGTTTTGGATCCGCCAGGACCACTCTGCTCCAGACCTCATTACAGCCTTGGTCCAAACATGGACAAAAGAGCTGAATTCCAGAGGTGAGGTGAGAGTGACTGCCCTTGACATCAAGGCAGCACTTGACCGAGTGTGGCATCAAGGAGCCCTAGTAAAATTGAAGTTAATGGGAATTAGGGGGAAAACTCTCCACTAGCTGGAGTCATACCTAGCACAAAGAAAGATGGTTGTGGTTGTTGGAGATCAATCATCTCAGCCCCAGGACATCGCTGCAGGAGTTCCTCAGGGCAGTGTCCTAGGCCCAACCATCTTCAGCTGCTTCATCAATGAACCTTTCCTCCATCATAAGGTCAGAAGTGGGGATGTTCGTTGATGATTACACCATGTTCAGTTCCATTCGCAACTCCTCAGATAATGAAGCAGTCCATGCCCGCATGCAGCAAGACCTGGACGACATTCAGGCTTAGGCTGATAAGTGGCAAGTAACATTCGTGCCACACAAGTGCCAGGCAATGACTATCTCCAACATGAGAGAGTCTAACCACCGCCCCTTGACATTCAATGGCATTACCATTACCGAATCCCCCACCATCAACATCCTGGGGGTCACCATTGACCATAAACTTAACTGGACCAGCCACATAAATACTGTGGCAACAAGAGCAGGTCAGAGGCTAGGTATTCTGCGGCAAGTGTCTCACCTCCTTACTCTCCAAAACCTTTCCACCATCTACAAGGCACAAATCAGGAGTGTGATGGAATACTCTCCACTTGCCTGGATGAGTGCAGCTCCAACAACACTCAAGAAGCTCAACACCATCCAGGGCAAAGCAGCCCGCTTGATTGGCACCCCCATCCACCACCTTAAACATTCACTCCCTCCACCACCGGCGTACCGTGGCTGCAGTGTGTACCATCTACAAGATGCACTGCAGCAACTCGCCAAGGCTTCTTCAGCAGCACCTCCCAAACCTGCGACTTCTACCACCTAGAAGGACAAGGGTAGCAGGCACATGGGAACACCACCACCTCCAAATTCCCCTCCAAGTTACACACCATCCTGACTTGGAAGTATATCGCCAATCCTTCATCGTCGCTGGGTCAAAATCCTGGAACTCCCTCCCTAACAGCACTGTGGGAGTACCTTCACCACACGGACTGCAGCGGTTCAAGAAGGCGGCTCATCACCACCTTCTCAAGGGCAATTAGGGATGGCCAATAAACGCTGGCTTTGCCAGCGACGCAGGTTATTGTTGAGTAAGTGCCAGCGATGCCCACATCCCATGAACAAATTAAAAAAAACTCAACAGCTTTTTGGGGATTTCCACTAGACTTTGTGTGAAGAAGTGCTTTCTGACATCACCCCTGAACAGCCTCGCTCTAATTTCAAGGTTATGTCTCAATTATGATTATGATTCATAGATGCGAGGGCGAGAGATCTGATCCCGTGACGTCCGTCTTATGAGGGGGTGTTTGCACACCTGCCCATTCATGTATCCAAGTGACTGAATTTTTCTAATCCTTAGCATTAGGAACCAAATGTAATATTTCCAAGTTTGCTGAGATTGTGAATTGTGAGGAGGATGCAAAGAGGCTTCAAGGAGATTTAGACAAGTTGAGTGAGTGGGCAAATCCATGGCAGATGCAGTATAACGTGGATAAATGTGAAGTTATCCACTTCGGTAGGAAAAACAGAAAGGCAGAGTATTATTTAAATGGTGATAGATTGGGAAATGTTGATGTACAGAGGGACCTGGGTGTCCTTGTACTCCAGTCACTGAAAGCAAACATGCAGGTGCAGCAAGCAGTTAGGAAGGCAAATGGTATGTTGGCCTTCATTGCAAGAGGATTTGAGTACAGGAGCAAGGATGTCTTACTACAGTTATAACTAAGCTTGACATGTATGCTCAAGCTGTCAGGAGATGCATCAATGCCAGATTCATCAGCCGCACTCACAAGACAGTCCAGAATGTCACCCGAGCACAACGCAACGCCATCCACGCTCTCAAGACCAACCGCAACATCGTCATCAAACCAGCGGACAAAGGAGGAGCCATCGTCATACAGAACAGAATGGACTATTGCACAGAAGCATACCGACAACTAGACAACCAGGAACACTACAGACAGTTACCTGCAGATCCGACCAAAGAACACACCCGCCAACTCAATAGACTGATCAAGACCTTCGATCCAGACCTTCAAAGCATCCTACGCGCTCTCATCCCACATACTCCCCGCGTGGGAGACTTCTACTGCCTCCCAAAGATACACAAAGCCAACACACCCGGATGTCCTATCGTATCAGGCAACGGAACCCTGTGTGAGAACCTCTCTGGGTACGTTGAGGGCATCCTGAAACCCATCGTACAGGGAACCCCCAGCTTCTGTCGCGACACTACAGACTTCTTACAGAAACTCAGCACCCATGGACCAGTTGAACCAGGAACACTCCTCGCCACGATGGACGTCTCGGCACTCTACACCAGTATCCCCCACGATGACGGCATCGCTGCGACAGGCTCAGTACTCAACACCAACAACAGCCAATCTCCAGACGCCATCCTACAACTCATCCGCTTCATCCTTGACCACAATGTCTTCACCTGCGACAACCAGTTTTTTACCCAAACACACGGAACAGCCATGGGGACCAAATTCGCACCCCAATACGCCAACATCTTCATGCACAAGTTCGAGCAAGACTTCTTCGCTGCACAGGACCTCCAACCAACACTGTACACCAGATACATCGACGACATTTTCTTCCTTTGGACCCACAGCGAAGGATCACTGAAAAGACTACATGATAACATCAACAAGTTCCATCCCACCATCAAACTCACCATGGACTACTCCTCAGAATCAGTTTCATTCCTGGACACACGAATCTCCCATCAAAGACGGACACCTCAGCACTTCACTCTACCGCAAGCCCACGGACAACCTCACGATGCTCCACTTCTCCAGCTTCCACCCTAACCACGTTAAAGAAGCCATCCCCTATGGACAAGCCCTGCGAATACACAGGATCTGCTCAGACGAGGAGGAACTCGATGGACACCTACGGACGCTGAAAGACGCCCTCGTAAGAACGGGATATGATGCTCGACTCATCGATCGACAGTTCCGACAGGCCACAGCGAAAAATCACATAGACCTCCTCAGAAGGCGAACACGGGACACAACCAATAGGGTACCCTACGTCGTCCAGTACTTCCCCGGAGCGGAGAAACTACGCCATGCTCTTCGCAGCCTTCAACATGTCATCGATGACGACAAACACCTCGCTAAGGCCATCCCCACGCCTCCACTACTCGCCTTCAAACAGCCGCCTAACCTCAAAAGTACCATAGTTCGCAGCAAATTACCCAGCTTTCAGGAGAACAGCGACCACGACACCACACAACCCTGCCACAGCAACCTCTGCAAGACATGCCAGATCATCAATACAGATACCATCATCACATGTGAGGACACTACCCACCAGGTACATGGTACATACTCATGTGACTCGGCCAACGTTGTCTACCTCATACGTTGCAGGAAAGGATGCACCGGAGCATGGTACATCGGCGAGACCATACAGACACTGAGACAACGTATGAACGGACATCGCGCAACAATCGCCAGGCAGGATTGCTACCTCCAAGTCGGGGAACACTTCAGCAGTCAAGGACATTCAGCCTCGGATCTGCGGGTAAGCGTTCTCCAAGGCGGCCTTTGAGACACACGACAATGCAAAATCATCGAGCAGAATCTGATAGCCAAGTTCCGCACCCATGAGGACGGCCTCAACCGGGATCTTGGGTTCCTGTCACGCTACATGACGTAGAGTCATCCAGACTCGAGTCGTCGTTGGCTTGTTCACAGATGTGATTTCCAGTAAAAAAAAGTAAAAAGTTTAAAGTTTATGGTTTTCCATACAGACTGCAGCATTTGACACATTAGACCCCCTGTGACCCCACCTCATTGTCTTAGTTGTATTTTGCTATGTCTTTGATCTAATGTCTTCCTGACTGACCTGATTGTCTCTCTGCCGAGGTATGATAAAAGGCAGTCAGAAAGATTAACTGTAGTCGTCTGACATTGTATGCTACACAGGCATTGTTCTCTGTCTATATATGCTTTGCCGATTCGTATTCCTTCACTTCACCTGACGAAGGAGCAGCAGCTCCGAAAGCTTGTGATTTCAAATAAAACTGTTGGGGGTAAAAATTGAGTCGCGTCCCATTTGGGGTGCTAACCTCGCCGGGGCGCGACTTTTAGCGCCCCGAAAAAATTAGCGGCCCCGCGCCGGAACTTCAGTGGTTGCGCCCCAAGAGGGAAGCGGGGCGCAACTGGAAGCAGCCCGCATCCCTCTTGGGGCGCTGCGAGTGAATATCCTGGCGCTACGTGCCGCGGTATTGCAGGCCTTCCTCCCCTTCTTAAAGGGGAGGGACCCTGCGCAGCGCGAACCGGGGCCCAGCTGGGCCCCCAGGGATCGGGAGTGCCGGCAAAAGAGCCCGGCACTCAAGAGAAGTGCCGGGCTCTTGGAGCGCAGCCGGCACTTCACGGTGGGGGGGCTTCACGGGGGCCGGGGGCAGGTGCTGGCAGGCGGCCAGCAACAAAAATGGCCGCCTGCCACCTCCGCTTTAAATATCGCCGCCCCGGCCGCACGTACGCCTCCCTGAACCCGTCGGACATAGCGTCTGGCGGTAAATCAGGGGGCGCGACTGAAGATCACGGCCGGGGCGCGAGCGGGGTGCTGCGCACGGCGATGACGTCATCGCCGGCGGCGCAGCGCCACAGGGCGCTACCGGCTGCCGCCGCCGCTAACCTCCCACTAAATTTTTCGGGAGGCGTGGGCGGCGCTGCGCCCGGGCGTTAGCTGCTTTACGCCCCATTAGCGCCCTCTTAAGGCGCTAACGGGAGGCGCAAGCAGCTGAATTTTTCCCCCTTGGACTATAACCTGGTGTTGTGCGACTTCTCACAGTTATACAGGCCCTTGGTGAGACCACACCTGGAGTACTGTGTGCAGTTTTGGTCTCCTTACCTAAGAAAGGATATACTTGCCATAGAGGGAGTGCAGCGAAGGTTCACCAGACTGATTCCTGGGATGGCAGGACTGTCGTATGAGGAGAGATTGGGTCGACTAGGCCTGTATTCACTAGAGTTTAGAAGAATGAGAGGGGATCTCATTGAAACGTATAAAATTCTGACCGGGCTAGACAGACTGGATGCAGGGAGGATGTTTCCCCTGGCTGGGGGGTCTAGAACGAGGAGTCACAGTCTCAGGATACAGGGTAGGACATTTAGGACTGAGATGAGGAGAAATTTCTTCAGAGGGTGGTGAACCTGTGGAATTTTCTGACACAGAAGGCTGTGGAGGCCAAGTCACTGAATATATTTAAGAAGGAGATAGATAGATTTCTAGACACAAAAGGCATCAAGGGGTATGGGGAGAGAGCGGGAAGATGGTATTGAGATAGAGGATCAGCCATGATCATATTGAATGGTGGAACAGGCTCGAAGGGCCGAATGGCCTACTCCTGCTCCTATTTTTCTATGTTTTTTCTATGTTCTATTTAGTTTTAACCCAAAAACTATTCTTAAATTCTGTTGCAAAATAGTCATTGTATTCTTTTTCTGCTGTCTCACATCTCTCAGCCGTTTGCCTTGCTTGTTGCACCGCAGGCCTGTAATCCAGGCTGATTTATTGCTTTAGTTTCCCTGAACCCTGAGATCCAGGATCGATCATTTCAAAGAACTGAAAGAGAACACTGGGTCTGGGATGTACAAATACTCCTGATCACCTTTCGTAACTCTTCCTATATAGCTCTACATGCTATAAACCTCTCTCAAAAGTTTCCAATTTTCTGCACAGTCTGTTTTAGATTATGTGTCTGGTCCCTTAACAAAACTATCCCAATAATTGGAATTAGTACAAGTTGGAATTCCTTGTCCAAATTCTCAGAAAATAACCTTTGGGAGGGAAGGTTCAGTAAAACTCCCCGTGAAATGTTTGCATAGTAACAAATTAAATATGTGCTTAAGAAAATGAATGTTCCGTGTAAAATAGCCCTCCTCTCCTTAACCTTAACAAGTCCGCTTCAAGGATTCTGAACAACTAACAGACTACAGGTATGAGAAAGTTTCCTGGGTTATTCACTGATGGACACTTCTTGCAATATATACTGCTCCGTTCATACCCAGAGTCCATGTACTTTTTTTTAATGTAAAGTGGGGAGGGTTTTGGTTCTGTTTCAAAGGTAATATTTTGAATCATTTTGTCAAAAAAACAACATTTTAATTCAATATTTGTGCATAGTTCAATGTGATTGAAAACACACGAACTGCCGTATCATACTCCGAGGCCAACTGTCGCTGTGGAATTATCAATGATAATTGTGGTTGTAAAATATCAGGACATTTGAGTGAAGGCAAGAAAGAAAGAGAGAGAGAGAAAGAAAGGAAGAAAGAAATAAAGAGAAAAAGAAAGAGAGAAAGAAAGAGAGGGGAAAAGAGAAAGATAGGAAGAAGGAGAAAGAGAGAAAGAATGAAGGAAAGAAAAGACTTGCATTTATATAGCACCTTTCATGACTCAGGACATTCCAAAAATACTTTACAGCCAATTAAGCACTTTTGAAATGTAGGGCATCTGGAGCCCAATACCGCAGCTCAAATCCACCTCTACCTTACGAATAATGTTAGATACATTGATTAAAAGGTATTTAAACCCAAATCGAATCTGCAGTTATCTGGATCCCTCGATGCTGGATTATGCTGCTCATCTCTAGATCACACTAAAAATAGTGTCCACATTTACCTCACCACATCTGAAGGATATAATTATGGCAACCATTTGTCGTTGCAAACTGCAATAAGAATATGCTCTAGTCTTAAAAATAAACATATTTTAGTGTGCCTTGAGTCATGCTAGTTGATACAAACACAACATTTTTGCAACAGCATACAGCCCTTGAGTTAATGTTTTTTTTCCGTACAGAGACCAATTGTACCAGAACTCCCATAAGGTGTATGCTGTGGCTCAGTGGGTAGCACTCTCGCCTCTGAGTCAGAAGGTTGTGGGTTCATAGTCCCACCCCAGGGACTTGAGCACAAAAATCTAGGCTGACACTCCAGTGGAGCACTGAGGGAGCGCTGCACTGTCGGAGGTGCCTGTCTTTCGGATGAGACGTTAAACCGAGGCCCAGTCTGCTCTCTCAGGTAGACGTAAAAAAATCCCATGGCACTATTTCGAAGAAGAGCAGGGGAATTATCCCCAGTGTCCTGGCCAATATTTATCCCTCAACCAACATCACTGGAAACAGGTTATCTGGTCATTATCACATTGCTGTTTGTGGCAGCTTGCTGTGCGCAAATTGGCTGCCGTGTTTCCCACATTACAACAGTGACTACACTTCACAAAGTACTTCATTGGCTGTGAAGCGCTTTGGGACGTCCTGAGGTCATGAAAGGTGCTATAGAAGTTTTCCATTTCTTTTTAAATCTTCACTTAGGCCCTTTTGATCTCACCCTTCCTATTGCCCCCCCATTACAGATTGTCCTTTAACGTCTGACTAAAGTGCAGACAGATCCTGAGCAGAGTAATTCGAGGGCTGTGGTACGTTGAATACAAACCTGCTTATAGAATAGAATAGAATCATAGAATGGTTACAGCACAGGAGGAGGCCATTCGGCCCGTCGAGCCCGTGCCGGCTCTCTGCAAGAGCACTTTGGCCAGTCCCCACTCCCCCGCCCTTTCCCCGTAGCCCTGCACATGTTTTTCCCTTCGGGTGCTTATCCCCAATTCCCTTTTGAAAGCCACGGTTGAATCTGCCTCCACCACCCTGCTTCACAATTATTTTTACCGTTAACTATCAACGGCTTTCAAAGCACAGTCCATTAGTTATCCATTTTACTGAGTTTGATATATTCCCTTTTCAATTTGCCCGTGCGGCCTACAGCTGGTATTAGGGGGTTGGAAGGGAAATCAGTGGCTTTAAGGTTGACTCTGAGGAGAGAGGAGGGTGAGGTTTCACAAGTAATATTTTGGTTTAACCACTAATCTTTCAGTGTCGCCAGCACTGACAACTTAGCCAACTTGTAACTCAGAATCCTGGTATGAGCTAAATCAGTAATTTAACACAGAGGAACACTGTACTTTTCCCAGAGTACAGAGAACATCATGGGCCTACTTGTTGCACGAGGAAGAAGGGTTTTTACCCTTAAAGCAGCATCGTTACACCGGCCCGTGGGAAAATACTGAGACAGAATTTAATCTCAAAACTGTTGAAGCTTTTGACTTTAGTTTTTGAGAGATAAGCAATTTAACGCTGTCTGAAGTAGCACTGAACTTAATCAGCATCTTAGAGAGGGTACCTGTGAGGACGACTATTAGATTTAGTTCTTAGTAGTGATCCTGAGGCATTATCCGATCGCTCTGTGGGGAGCATCTGGGCAACAGCGATGAATGCATTGTAAGAACATAAGAAATAGGAGCAGGAATAGGCCATTTGGCCCCTCGAGCCTGCTCCGCCATTCAATAAGATCATGGCTGATCTTGGGCTCAAAGCCACTTCCCTGCCCGCTCCCCATAACCCTTCACTCCCTTATCTTGCAAAAATCTGTCTATCTCCACTTTAAATGTATTTAATGACCCAGCCTCCATGGCTCTCTGGGGCAGAAAATTCCACAGATTTACAACCCTCTGAGAGAAGAAGTTCCTCCTCATCTCAGCTCTAAAAGGGCGACCCTTTATTCTGAGACTGTGCCCCCGAGTTCTAGATTTCCCCACGAGGGGAAACATCCTCTCTGCATCTACCCTGTTGAGCCCCCTCACTATCTTATATGTTTCGATAAGATCACCTCTCATTCTTCTAAATTCCAATGAGTTTAGTTCAGGAGGTAAATTAATTCTGCTGATAATTTAGTGTAATAGCCGAATTTCAGGTGCGCTAAATTTTCACTAATGAGGATTTAGGGATGGGACAGGAGGGTACGCTATTGGGTAAGAATAGCTGCGATACAGAAGAAAAATTGAGTTTTAAATCTATGCTGATGAACAATGAACATTTCTGCCAAGGATAAAAGGTAAGATGAAGCCTAAATGGCTAATTATGGAGCTTCCTAGAGCAATTAATTTAAAAAGGTCAAATTGTCAAGAGAGTGGGGACAAATATGAAAAACAAAAAAAAGGAAGTTGACAATAACTAAAGCCAATATTAGGATTGCTATATTTGGCTTTAGGAAAAGGGTAGTGGACAATTGTAGTGATGATATGTTGGAAGTCGGAATCCAATTAAAGCCAATTCTGGCCTCTTGCACATCCCCGATTTTATTCGCTCCACCATTGGTGGCCGCGCCTTCAGCTGCCTCGACCTAAGCTCTGGAATTCCTTCCCTAAACCTCTCCGTCTCTCTACCTCACTCTTCTCCTTTAAGGCGTTCCTTAAAACTTACCTGTTTGACCAAGCTTTTGGTCACCTGCCCTAATATCTCCTTGTGGCTGGCTGTCAAATGTTGTCTGATAACGCTCCTGTGAAGCGCCTTGGGACATTTTACAACGTTAAAGGCGCTTAAAGGGTTAAATACAAGTCGTTCTTGTTAATGTTCTGATTTCTATATAGATAGTAACCCACACAAACTGACAATGAACAAATCCCTCCCCAACCACCACTGACATGATGCTTAAATAAATACACTGCGTGCACCTTCCCACATCCTGTGAAACGCCTTGGGATGTTAAAAGGCGCTATAGAAATGCAAGTTGTTGTTGTTGTTGTGTATACTCCATTGGTTCTTTGAGGGATTTATTGGGGCAGGTTAGATACGAAGATAAAAGACGTGGCTGCTGAGTTAAGTAGATACTTGGCATGGTTTACACTTCTGAAGTTGATGCCATGGAAAATGGAAATGGCGATCTTCAAAGGTTTTCAATATCTAGGTGCCTTAAGTTGCACCTGTGAACATATCAAAGTTACCTCATTAAGATATTTTTATGACAATACTTCCTTTAGGAACAGAAAAGCGAAACTGTATGGGGGAAAAATTCGTTTGATTAGCGCCTCCCGTTAGCGCCCTAAGAGGGTACTAACGGGGCGCAAAGCAACCAGCGCCCGGGCGCGGCGATGTCTGCGCCGCTCGCGAAATTGACCAGACATTTTGCGGCAGTGCTAAACACTACCACCACGATCTCCTGCGCCCGCAGATCGTGACGTCAGTCGAGCATGCAACGCCTCGGTAGCGCCCCGGACCGGATACTGAGTCGCGCCCCCTGCCTTAGCGCCTGCCACTAGCAACGACAGGTAGAGGGGAACGTTTTGCAGTCAGGAAGGGGCTGGGGGAGCACTATTTAAAGGCGGGTGCTTCCTGCCTTTTCTTGTCGGCAAAATTTTTGGTACACACAGGTTGAGAGGGAGAGACACGTCTGGAAATATTTAACGCTGTCCTAAGGAGTTTTGGCCCTCAGCACCACTTTTGAGGTTCCAAAGAGCCTATCCATTAGTGCTCCCAACACAATTGCTTTTGAGGTCTCTCCAGGCCGAGATTCAAGGCTACAATGAGCAGGGAGTGGCTGGCCAACAAGATGGCCCCTCCCCTTTAAGAACTGGACGGCGCCAGTCTGTCTGGCTTCCATGGTAACTGACATCGCCTGAGCTTCGCCAGTGCTCTGAGGTAGTGCGTCGCTCCTCGACGTTAGTGCCTTAAGACAGGTGTGTAACACCTGATTTAGCGCTCCAATCACCTCCAGGGGCGATAGAGGCCAAATTTGCAGTTGGAGGCGATAATTAGCGACAGGCGCTAAACTTTGCGCCCGGCCGATAATATCGCCCGAAATGGGGCGATACCGAATTTCTCCCCCTATTACTTTTGAAAGTCATTTTCCAGAAGTTAAGACTGGAAGAAGAAATTTTGAAGAAATGCCCATTACTATAAAAATGCAAGGGCTAGTGATCAGGGAAAACGGACCATCAAGGGGTACGAGAGTGGGTGAGGTAATTTGGTCTCGAAGTGAGTTGCTTATTTTCTGCTGTTCATCCATCCCCAATGTGTATTCTATTTGTAAAATATAGTAGATCTCCTGTGGCATTGCTCGCAGTAAGTCAAAGGATGTACTAGGGGTGAAATTGGTTTTAGGCGGTAGCACAAAACAGCACGTCCGGGTTTAATGGAGGCAGGACGAGCGGCGGGCAGCCAACCCGCTCCCAGGAGCCAGGTAGGCAATTTAAATATTTTAATGAGTCTGGCAGCTTCTGATTTAACAATGGCCGGCCGGCTTTCCCAGGCCTCGGGAAACCCGGCAGCTGAAGGCAGGCGAGGACAGCTTCGGGGAGAAGGCAAGTGCCTTTAAATCACTGCTTGTGGGCCAGGAGGAGCAGGTGTGCTGCCCCCGCCCCCCCCCCGGCCCCCTGAAACTTTCCCCCATACAAAGACACCTGGGGTCAGGGATCAGATCCACCCCCACCCTTCCCCAGGTCGGGGATTGGACCACCCACCCCGCCATCCCGGTGTCGGGTATCGGACCTCCTCTCCTCCCCCTCCCCCCCACCCCCCAAGGTCGAGGATCATACCCCCCCACCCCCCGGTGATCCCAGTAGCAGCTCCAGGCTCCCTAGCTGGGCCTGTGGCTTGCTCCGGAGTCCTCCCCGCCCGACTGACTTCCAGGCAGGAAACCTGTCAAGGAGAAAAGTTGCACGCCGTAGAATTAAAACTCCCCCCCTGCCTACGCAACCCGCCCCTGTCAATATCAGGGCCACAGAATCCTGCAGCACATTCGGCCCGTCGTGCCTGTACTGGCTCTTTGAAAGAGCTGTCCAATTTAGTCCCACACCCCAGCTTTCCCCCCCATGACCCTGCAAATTAGTCCTCTTCAAGTACATGTCCAATTGCCTTTTGAAAGTTCCGATGAAATTTGCTTCCACCACTCTTTCAGGTACTGCATTCCCGATCGTAACAACCCTCTGTGTGAAAAACAATTCTCCTCATTTCCCCTCTATAGAAATGTATATGACTGGGAAAGATCAGCGCTGTTCAACTGGCCAATCACAGAGTTTCAAAAAGTACCTTGCACTGCTCTAGCTTTATCCCCTTCAGTTACACTCACTGTAAAATGTCATCTTCTTCCCTCTTCTATTTGCCAATATTGTCCAATTCTGGGCGCCACACTGCAAGAAGGGCGTCAAGTCTTTGGAGAGGGTGCAGAGGAGATTTACTAGATTGGTACCAGGGATGAGGGACTTCAGTTATGTGGAGAGACTGGAGAAGCTGGGATTGTTCTCCACAGAGCAGAGAAGGGCAAGGAGAGTTTTAATAGAGGTGTTCAAAATTATGAAGGGTTTTGATAATGAGTAAGGAGAGACTGTTTCCACTGGCAGGAGGGTCGGTAACCATCCGTTTATGGGGAAGCTAGATAAGTACATGAGGGAGAAAGGAATAGAAGGATACATTGATAGGGTGAGGTGAAGTAAGGTGGGAGGAGGCTTGTGCGGAGCATAAATGCCAGCATAGACCTGTTGCATAAAAGCTGAGGTAGTAGAGAACTGGTAATTCTCTTTTAAAGCATTTTATATTAGTTCTAGGGTTCCAGGGGAGGAGCACTCAAGTGTAAAACTGTGGTCTCCAAGTGCTGCTCTCCCCTCATTCTAAAGTACCTGTGTGCTGATAGTCCATGTTGGAGGACTAACAGGAAGAGCTCTGTGTTGTCTATGCCTCTGATGGCTGTTCTTGGGTTCCATATAACCTGCCTCCTTTGTATTGTAGTTTGCTGCTGCTCCCAGCAGTAAAACCAGATGGACTTTGGAGTTTTATAGTCGAACAATTCCTATTTTTAAAAATTCGTTTATGGGATGTGGGCGTCGCCAACAAGACCAGCATTTATTGCCCATCCCTAATTGCCGTCGAGAAGGTGGTGGTGATCTGCCTTCTTGAACCGCTGCAGTCCGTGCGGTGAAGGTACTCCCACAGTGCTGTTAGGGAGGGAGTTGCAGGATTTTGACCCAGCGACGATGAAGGAACGGCGATATACCTCCAAGTCAGGATGGTGTGTGACTTGGAGGTGGTGGTGTTCCCCTGCAGCTGCTGCCCTTGTCCTTCTAGGCGGAAGAGGTCGCAGGTTTGGGAGGTGCTGCTGAAGAAGCCTTGGCGAGTTGCTGCAGTGCATCTTGTAGAATGATGCGGAGATGCCGGTGTTGGACTGGGGTGGACAAAAGTGAGAAGTCGCACAACACCAGGTTATAGTCCAACAGTTTTATTTGAAATCACAAGCTTTCGGAGCTGCTGCTCCTTCGTCAGGTGAAGTAAAGGAATACAAATCGACAAAGCATATATAGATAGAGAACAATGCATGTGTAGCGTACAATGGCAGACGATTACATTTAATCCTCCTGCCTGCCTCTTGTGCCAGTGTGTGCCATCTTGTAGAAGGCACACACTGCAGCCACGGTGCGCCGGTGGTGGAGGGAGTTTATGTTTAAGGTGGTGGATGGGGTGCCAATCAAACGGGCTGCTTTGTCCTGGAGGGTGTCGAGCTTCTTGAGTGTTGTTGGAGCTGCGCTCATCCAGGCAGGTGGAGAGTATTCCATCACACTCCATTTACCACCAGGGCACACTATCTATATGAAAATGCCTTTAGCCACTGTACTTTTATTAATAGTTCCAACTCACATATAATTCCTTTGGATTAGCAACATACAACTGAGTGTTTTGGTGAGAGCTTGGTTCGAACAAGAAAGCACACAAGAGGGCTGGATTTACCTCCACTATGCTGTCCAAAATTGGGCGAGATATTGCCAAAAATGGCTTGAAAACAGCGTGGTGAGGCATACTGCTGCCCCCCCTGCCTGACCTGGATTTCTCTCCCCCTGCCATTGCTGGGACCGCCACTGACCCATCTCATCCCCGGCTGATGCATGCAAGGCCCAACGGGTGGGGGAGGTAGTGCCAGGTTCCTGAACCATTTCCCTCCCGTCTGCCACTCTCCAGGACTGCCCGAAGAAGTCATTTGGCCCAGGGTAGCCGCGGGAGCGTCCCAGATTTCTTTGAACGGAAGGAGAGGACCAAGTCGAGGATTCCTCTCCCTCCGTTTCTGCCCCGTACAGATCAACTTTCTCGGCCTTAGTCTCGGCTGAGGCCTAAAAACACATTTCCCTTTCGTCTTCGAGCCATCCCGCCTGGAAACCCACTGTGTGCATGAAATGACCCCGACCCAACAAATGGGTGGGAGTTGGCACAGAGTCGAAGGGTTGTGGGCCAAGCTCTTTGGACTGGTACAGTCAGCACTGACGTCAACGTTCTAAACTGTTTGGGTCAATTTTGGAAAATGAAAGAAATGAAATTTCCTCCAGTATATCTGCGCTAGAGATTGTTATCCCTTCCTGTTAAATGGAACAGGAAGGAATATGTAATTCATTCCAGACTGAATAGTCTGGCTGGTGAATTGTGAGCGACCCCCAAATGGCTCTTGGGTTTCTTAAGTCTTTTATTCACTCACTGATCCTGGTTAAAGAAAGTAGTATTCAGCACCAGGACAGAAATCGTAGACAACTGTTTGATGGCACTCAACTATTCTTTGAGGAGCTATTAGCTTTGACTTCTGCCTTTTCCTTGGTTTACAGTTTAACCAAATTTTAACACAAACAGAATGGCAGCTTGGAATTTTTATTGAAGCTTTTTGTTTCCCCCCCCCCAAATATAATTGCCACTGTAATGGGGTCACATCCATAACTGGCTTTCCGCGTGCTTCATGTAGCGACGTTCTCCCAGATCTCGGTCCAATTCCCCGGTGGATGAACTCTTTGTTTCTCAAACTCTTTGTATTCAACCTTGTAATTTATGGAGAGACTTTTTCAAAGAAAAAAACCTTTGAAGCATCTGACTCGAATTCTTACTAAATTTAGCATCAAGAGTACCATTTGTACGAGCTCGGGGAAGGATTTTCTGCTTTATGCAGCTATTTTGGGGAAGTCCAGCAGAACATACTTGGACTTCACAGTTTACGTCAGTGCAGAGTGGTTTTGCGGAGTGCAATTCAAGTAGGTGACGGGCCCCAGATTGGAACTTAGGCAAGTAGTGCGAGTCTGGCGCCACTTCAGTACTCACCCACCACAGCAGAACGGCAAACGGTGCAAAGCAAAGTTTAAAAAAGTTGCGAACCGTCATGTTTAGTCCATTCGTTCGCCAGGAGCTGACTGCCCCATCAACTCTTGTCGTGTGTTGAAATGCAACGAGAATTCAGATGTCAGTGAGCAGAGCGTGGCGTGTGCACAGGCCTGAGTTTTCGCTACCCCTGAGCGCGACAGGGAGCTGGTACTCGGACTCAAAGCTGCTGGTATTTCTCTTTTAAAAAAAAAGGTGCTGGTCTCATGCTGGCACTGAGGGGAATAACTGTGCCCTCATACTTGTGGGCAACACGGTAGCATAGTGGTTAGCACTGTTGCCTCACAGCGCCAGGGACCCGGGTTCGAATCCGGCCTCGGGTGACTGTCTGTGTGGAGTTTGCACATTCTCCCCGTGTCTGCGTGGATTTCCTCCGGGTGCTCCGGTTTCCTCCCACAGTCCAAAGATGTGGGGGTTAGGTTGATTTGGCTATGATAAATTGACCCTTAGTGTTAGGGGGAATTAAATACGTGGGGTGGGTGGGATATGTGTCGGTGCAGGCTCGATAGGCCGAAATGGCCTCTATCTGCACTGTGGAGATTCTGTGATACTGAAGCTGTGAAGCAGGCAGCATTCGGTATCAGGGAGTTACAGTATTAAAGCCGGATGAAAGAAGTCTGTAATGCATAATTTTCAAAGTGGATGTTTGAAATGAAAAGGCTATGAAGCCTTCTGTGGCAGCTGTTCAGGGGTCACAAATTTAAGGCCAGATCGAGGTTCGATGTCAGGAGGTGGTTCTTGTTCCAGAGAATAATGGACCTCTGGAACAGGCTGCTGTCTCGCGCGGTGGACACGGACTCACTGAAATCCTTCAAGCGAGAGCTGGACCTGTTTCTGACTGGAACGGAGATCACCTCTTATAAAAGATAGGTACTGCAGCGAATTCAGGGCCAGAGTGATCTCCCGGACTAGTTTCGATCGCCAAGATGGGTCGGAGAGGAACTTCCCAGATTTTTTTCCCTAAATTGGCCTGTTTTTTTCTTCTGTTTTTTGCCTCTCCCAGGAGATCACATGGTTTCGGGTGGGGTGGAGTGCATATATTGAGATACACAAGGTATCGCAATTCTGTGGGACAGGTTGGATGGACCAGAGGGTCTTTATCTGTCCGTCATTGTTCCTATGTTCTGCAATTTATTAAATACTCGGACAAAATCGAGAAAAATTCACCATGTAATGGAAACAATTTTAACTTGCAACCCTCCCCCACAAATCTAATACTACGGTAGTTGCTATGCGATCCCAGAGATAGATTCAGCTGAGGAAGGTCAATCCATCTTAGCCTATCCTTCCAGAAGCAAAACCCTGCAGTTCTCCCCCCCACCCCTCCTTGAATGACTAACGCTCTCCCCCCCCATCCCAACCCCAATCAGTCGTCTATTCCAAGCGTTGATTAATTTTTGGAGAAATTTTTCCTGACTTCAATCCTAAGTTTGGCTTTCACCTTCATCTTGCTGCCTTTACCCAGTGACCTTGCTTGGCAGGCCTGACACAGGGAGAAGAAAAGTTATTAAATATATATTTATTCTAGCAACAAGTAGCTGGCAGTGAATTTATGGTGAAAATTTAAACTCAAGGTTCCAGACATATTCATGAACAGCAAAAGGTACCATTCGAAACCCTACATTGAATTACAACCATAACACAGTGCTGGCTACCGATTTGAAACAAATGTTGAGATATAAAGAAGTGGTTGAAATGTGATTTTTATTTGCTCAAAGTTTGTTTTTGCAAATTGTTCTTTGGCCATGTAGCATAGAGTCATTAGAGTTTATTTCACACTGCAGCTGGTGCAAGCTAAAACTCCACAATATAAAGGTGTAAAATGGCCACCCACAAAGTTCCCTGCAAGCTGCGCTTTGCTCTGCGCGGCCTGTTGCTTTCAACGCACGGTCCCTTTAAATTTCTGCACAGGTGCGTTATTTCCAATGTAAAAGCTTGCGCGCTTGCGCGGGACCTTGCAGATTACTACGTGGCCGTGCCCGCGCGCAGCTCAGCGGGAACACTGGTCACCAACATCCCAATTTTAGAATTCTTCTCCTCGTGTTCCAATCCCTCCATAGCCTCGCCCCCTTCCCTGTCTCTCTAACCCTGCTCCGGCCCAACAAGCATCCAAGAATTCTGCGTTCCTTCAACTCTGGCCTCTTGCACATCCCCCACTTCCTGCGCCCCCTCACCATTGGCAACCGTGCCTCCGGCTGCCTAGGCCCTAATCTCTGGAATTTCCCTCCCTAAACTTCTCCGCCTCTCTCTCCTCCTTTAGCCGTGTGTCAGTCCCCACTCCCGAGACTTGAGCACAAAAACCTAGGCTGACACTCCCTCTCAGTGCTGCACTGTCGGAGGTGCCGTCTTTCGGATGAGACGAGGCCCCGTCTGCTCTCTCAGGTGGACATAGAAGATCCCACGGCACTATTTCGAAGAAGAGCAGGGGAGTTCTCCCTGGTGTCCTGGCCAATATTCATCCCTCGATCAACATCACTAAAACAGATTATATGGTCATTATCACATTGCTGTTTGCGGGAGCTTGCTGTGTGCAAACTGACTGCCACATTTCCCACATTACAAGTGACTACACTTCAAAAAGTACTTAATTGGTTATAAAGTGGTTTGGGACAACCTGAGGTCATGAAAGGTGCTGTAAAAATGCAAGTCTTTCTTTCTTTAAAGCGTAAAACTCTTTGACCAAGTGTTTGGTCACCTGTCCCAATATCTCCTTATAAGGCTTGGTGTCAATTTTTGCCTGATTGGGCTCCAGGTGAAGCGCCTTGGGACTCTTTTCTACGTTAAAGGTGCTCTATAAATGCAAATTGTTGCAAGAGAAATGCTACTCAGTTCATCTCGGCCCACCTGCCTAGAAAAATCTAGTCTCTCTTTCCCTCAGCACAATATCCAACCGTGACTGTAATGGCTCCAGGGAATTTGCCTCCACGGTTCTACTCAGAAGCTGTCCCCAGTGTAAAGAGCTTCCTGGTGTCAGTCATAAACTTTACCTTTCACCTCAAAAATAGTGCTGTGGATTTGCCTGTGGAGATGTCATTTAAAATCTTCCATACCTCTGAAAAGTCCCCCTTCAGCTATCTTTTATCAAAAATGAGAAGTCGCACAACACCAGGTTATAGTCCAACAGATTTATTTAAAATTACAAGCTTTCGGAGCTGTCGCCCCTTCTTCAGGTAGGGTAGCTACCCTACCTGAAGAAGGGGCGACAGCTCCGAAAGCTTGTAATTTTAAATAAATCTGTTGGACTATAACCTGGTGTTGTGCGACTTCTCATTTTTGTCCACCCCAGTCCAACGCCGGCATCTCCACATCATGATCTTTTATCAAGGCTGATGAGGCCAAGTTTCTCCAGTCTTGCCTTTTAGTTCAATCCTCTGATAACAAGAATCACCCTCGTGTCTCTTATCTGTAACCTTTTTAGGGAAGGATGTTGCCCCTGTGTCTTGATGAATGAGAACTGGACACAAAACTCAAGGTACAGTCTAACTGGAGCGCTACAATATTTCAGCATTACATCCTCCAACTTATACTCCACTGATTACAGTGCAACATTCTATGTTCTTCGCTGATTGCTGCTCCACAGTGACTGGACGTAATGGCAAATAATTTGCTGTCAAAGTAACGGTGAGGCTAACGAACCTCGCTGTTATTTATGCGCAAATGCTACAGCAACTTCAGGCAAGGGGCAAGGGGTTAAACGCGGGAATCCAAACTAAACTCGCCACAGAACGTTTAAGTCAAGTCATTTCAAGTGTAAGTACCCTTTTAACGATGTCTTAATTACTGCCAGTCAACCTCTCTGGCACATTCCTTCAGGTTTTAATTGTCGCTGAAGATTTTTAAAAATGTTAAATTTTAAATTACATTTTTTTTTAACTTTTGCTTTCCGTCTTTTTCTCTATCTCTTAATCCAATCTTTCTTTCCCTCTCTTTATTTCCCCTGGAACTATTAGGGATAAAGGACAAAGACTAACAGAATCTGTGGTAATGATTATGGATAGGCTTTGGAACAGAATAGCAATTATTTTTTTGGCGTCGTACTGCAGGAGACAGGCAGCAATTACAAGAAGCAATTAGGCCAGAGGACAACAGAAATATTTAAAAAATATATATTTACACACACACACCCACACCAGTGCTTTTCCCATATAACAGATTCACAAAAGAACTTGCATTTATATAGCGCCTTTTACAACCTCAGGATATCCCAAAGCCCTTTACAGCCAATGAAGTACTTTTGAAGTGCAGTCACTGTTGTAATGTGGGAAATGCGTCAGCCAATTTGCGCACAGCAAGCTCCCACAAACAGAAATGTCATAATGACCAGATTAAGGGGGGGCTAAATTGGATAGCCCCTGAAAACGGGTGCGGGGATCGCGATGCGCGATTACCCCACGCCCGTTCAGTATAATGCAGGCAGCACGCCAAAATTGTTGCACGACACTGTCAAAGTCCTATTGGGCATTGCGTTCTTCCGGTTAAAGGACTACCTGCTTGGTGGGAGCATGAGAGCGCCCACTTGCAGAAAATGTCATTCTTCCATGTTTGGGGAAATGTAACTCAGACACAAGACATCGTCAAGGTAATGAAGGAAGTGATCATTTATATTCCAAGTACTTCCCTCACGAAACCATGGGGAGGATTTGTTCATTTTTTTTTTTACACATTTAAAATACAAGTGCAAAATATCATCATATCATGAGACTAATTAATGGAGGATTTGATAAGCAAAATGATTAAAGGCCAGCTTTTAAAATCATGGTCACAGTTAGCATGTTTAGAAACTGACTCTCCCCGCATCCCCCCCTTCACATATCTCACAACCAAAGGGCAGCTGAACAGGGCAAAAGAATGACAGGGACGAAGAGTAAGTGATGTTGAGGTCATTGCGTGGGAGGTGAAGCTGTCTGGTAGATACCAAGTGGGCGAAGTGAACAGGGTTACGCAATCAGGACTTCCTGTGTGACCAACTCTCATTCACTATGTGCTAATGGGCTTGACCCCTGACCCTTCCAAATGATTTACATGCAATCCTCCCGAAAGTAAAAATCCGGTGCTGTCACTGCACAAAGCAGAAGCGGCGCTATTACAGATAGGAAAAGCTTTCTTCACTTCTTGTTAACTTAGTCCAGCCGGGTAGTAAAATAAGTCGACTATTTTTGCAAACTGGAGCATTTAACAACTTTGTTTTTTTCATCTAATGCCAATCCCTGGCTGATATCTCTGTTTAATGGCGCACAGTTATTCACCGCCCCTGCTTCCTGGTTTGAACCCTTTTCGGTTTCCTTTGCAATAGCCACCGCTATTATTAACCATGGCCCGTATATTCCGATGCCTACGGGTGTGTACGAGCTGTGTACCCACCCGTAGGGACATCGGAAATGCCGGTTTCAGGCATGCGAAGCGCAGGCGCTGAAAATCGGCATTTCCGATTTGTCTAGAATGCTCGACAGATCGGACGCCTGCCCTAGAGAAAGGCCTCTGCGGGGGGAGAGTTCCGCTTTCTGCAGAACCTCCGCCCGCTGAAAACCCTTAGAAATCTTACGCCTGATAAAAGCAGACGTAAGGCCTGCTTTTACTAGCATATGAGTTGAAAGAAAATTAAAAAAATACAAATTTTTCACTCATTTACAATTTTAAAATACTTTTAAAAAGGTAAGTTTATTTTAGCCCCGTAAAAAACTTTCATTATTTTTTTCAAAAAATTAAATTTGTTTAAAATATTTAATTTAACATAATTTTAACTCATTTTAAAAACGTGATTTAAAAAAAAAATGTATTTAATGTTTTACTGTGTTTTTGGGGTGATCTCCATTCATATATTTGACAGGTCTATCGGTCAAAAGTATGAAGGGAGATTCCCTTTTCCTATTGGCTGGCCTGGCCCACGTGATCCCAGGGACGCTTGCGAACTGCATGCGCCCCCGGGATACGTGGGCCCTGCGCATTTCGAGTTTGGAGAGGCCCAGGAGCGGAAGTGTCCGGACCTCGGGAGCCCTCAGGTAAGAGCATAGATTTTTTTCCGATAGGAGGCCTCCGCACGCAGGAAGCCTCCTGTCGGAAATTACGGGCCCATCTGTCTTTGGGTCCTGGAGTCTTCTGGTCTCATCCACTCCACCCTGTTCTTTGCCGGCGGCATCACCTTCGAGGAGATCCTCCTCCACAGTGCTTGGCAAGGCTAGTTTTTGTCCGGCCGTACTTCCCTTCTTGATTTGTCTGCCAGTTCAGCGCTTGATCTGGAGTCTTGCTTCCAGAGCACATGATCTAGCCATAGCGTAATAAAACTGACACTCGGCTTAGGTCACAGGCTAATATAGGAAAGCACAGAATTACACAAATAAACTGAGCGTAGAAGTTTGGTGGAAAAAAAACCGTTGTCTTTAAAGGTTTAAGGGTAAAGGCCAACTGGCAGTAGTGCTGAAAGGAAAAAAAAAAATCAGTTAAGAACGTTGTTCCTTATCATACAGCCATTTGCAGCCCGCCTCCCCCTTCCATATGGCCCTTGTCAGAATTGCTGCCTCTGGTCTTCTAAGGATTGCTGGCCGAGCTGGGATTCAGTGCTTCTCTCAATGTCTCACTTTTTCTGGCTCTCTGTAAAAGGGGGCACGGGAATGCGATTAGGAGGCAGGGCGATCTCTACTGGTGAAAGGTCCCGATTGAATTAGAATTATGGGTCCGACACTGGGTTCCCAATCCTCCAGGATTGTTCTGGAGCCTCCAGGAATTCAAGCCTAATCTCCAAGCTAACCCAGGAGAAAAATCTGAGGGAGGCATTGAACAAAACTGTTTTTTTTACATTTTCTTCGAACCATTTCGGATGAGACGTTAAACCGAGGCCCCCGTCTGCTCTCTCAGGTGGACGTAAGAGATCCCACGGCACTATTTCGAAGAAGAGCAGGGGAGTTCTCCCCAGTGTCCTGGGGCCAATATTTATCCCTCAATCTACATCACTAAAAACAGATGATCTGGTCATTATCACATTGCTGTTTGTGGGAGCTTGCTGTGTGCAAATTGGCTGCCGCGTTTCCCACATTACAACAGTGACTACACTTCAGAAAGTACTTCATTGGCTGTAAAGCACTTTGAGACGTCCGGTGGTCGTGAAAGGCGCTATAGAAATGCAAATCTTTCTTTTTCTTTCTTTCATAACAATATTGGAGATGAGGAAAACAGGCTGTCTCATTAACAGTGAAGATTAGTCCGATTGGGTAACAAAGAGTTTGTTCCCTTTCCAATTGGCCATGAGAAGGCAGTGGCGCCTGGAGGATGGACCAATGGCGGGAGAGTGGGGGGGGTGGGGTGGTTCGAGGTTAGAGGTCATGCGATAAATCCTCCCGTAATACACCCAACCAGGGTTGGCAGAACTAGTCTGACACATACGTTCTTTTCCCCTCTTCCTATGGGAAAGTGCTGGCCACTGCTTGGCAACTGCCCACAGTGGAAGGACTGAATTCAGCGTGCAGGGAGTCACAGAAGCAGACCCGGCTTCCGTCACTGCATGGGCAGTATGTTGAGCATTCCAGAGAATGCTCACTGAGCAAGGCACTGGGTGGGATTGTGGAACTAACTCACACTGGGCTACAGTACCAAAGTGCTCAAGCCCAGAGATGTAAGCAGCGCGTGAAGGAAATAAATCACAATTAGAGAAGAAAACTAGAGAATCATGTGAAAGGAGCTTGGCACCTCTTTAACATATAACTAGAACTGTTTCATAACTTGTAGAAACTTATTTTCACATATGGCCTCTTTCCCCTGAAGTATTGGCTTTGTTTTTAAACACACTTACTTCGAATTAGTTACTAAGAAACACATGCATGTCTACTGTGTCTTGAAAGTGAAAACCGCATTTTGAAAAAAATATATAGTTTCACCAAAAAAATGCACTGGTAATTCAGGAATCATAACAAGATGCAAAGAAATGAAAGGAAGAAACCAGTGTACGACTGCCTCTGAGCCATACAGATTGTGAGGGTCCCAGGTTTGATCTTCCATCTGTGCCACGTTAGTTGAACTCAGCAGATGTGGTTGCCAGGGTATTACAACTGGTCACAATCCGAGGTGTACAAAATTATGAGGGGCATAGATGGGGTAGATAGAAAGGAACTTTTCCCCTTAGTAGAGGGGTCAATAACCAGGGGGCATAGTTTCAAGGTAAGGGGCAGGAGGTTTAGAGGGGATTGGAGGAAAAACTTTTTCACCCAGAGGGTGGTTGAAATCTGGAACTCACTGCCTGAAAGGGTGGTAGAGGCAGGAACCCTCAACATTCAAGAAGCATTTAGATGAGCACTTGAAACGCCATAGCATACAAGGCTACGGACCAAGTGCTGGAAAATGGGATTAGAATAGACAGGGCTTGATGGCCGGCGCGGACACGATGGGCCTCTTTCTGTGCTGTATAACTCTATGACTCAGCCCACTCAAGGGGAAGGACGCAGCTGTAAATGGTGGGTGAGAACATCACTGTGCTCATTTTTTTCTTCGTTCATGGGATGTGGGCGTCGCTGGCAAGGCCAGCATTTATTGCCCATCCCTAATTGCCCTTGAGAAGGTGAGCTGCCTTCTATGAGTACAACCAAGTGGCTTGCTAGGCCGTTTCAGAGGGCGGTTAAGAGTCAATCACATTGCTGGAGTCACATATAGACCAGACCAGGTAAGGACGGCAGATTTCCTTCCCTAAAGGACATTAGTGAACCTGATGGGTTTTGGCAGTTTTGTGGCAAACCATTAATGATACGAGCTTTTTATTCCCAATTTATTTAATTGAATTTAAATTCCCCAGCTGCCGTGGTGGGATTTGAACTCACGTCTCCAGATCATTAGTCCAGGCCTCTGGATTACTAACCCAGTAACATAACCACTATGCTACCACACACCTTATGACACAGATAGACTGTCAGTGATCACTGGCAAAGCTCACACGTGAGTAGAGGCCACTTGGATGAGGTACCACCTAAGTTAGGTGTGCTCTAGTAAAGCAGTCAACACCTTCAGGAGAGGAAAGGTTGCGAGGAGCAGGGGAGAAAGCCATAATTCTGCCTGATTTAAAGAAAGGAGATCAGAAGCTAAATAGACCACCCAGCTCCCTTTCTGGGGAACTGGACAATCATTGCTTTCTTTGCCTCCTCCTCCCTATTCCTGCCCTTTCTACAACACAAGTGTTGAATCAACAACAACAACTTGTATTTATATAGCGCCTTTAACATAGTAAAACGTCCCACGGCGCTGCACAGGAGTATTTTAAGATAAAAAATTTGACACCGAGCCACATAAGGATAAATTAGGGCAGGTGACCAAAAGCTTGGTCAAAGAGGTAGGTTTTAAGGAGCGTCTTAAAGGAGGAAAGAGAGGTGGAGAGGCGGACAGGTTTAGGCAGGGAATTCCAGAGCTTAGGGCCTAGGCAACAGCAGGCACGGCCACCAAAGGTTGAGCGATTATAATCAGGGATGCTCAAGAGGGCAGAATTAGAGGAGCGCAGATATCTCGGGGGGGTGTGGGGCTGAAGGAGATTACAGAGATAGGGAGGGGCGAGGCCATGGAGGGATTTGAAAACAAGGATAAGAATTTTGAAATCAAGGCACTGCTTAACCAGGAGCCAATGTAGGTCAGTGTGCACAAGGGTGATGGGCGAACGGGACTTGGTGCAAGTTAGGACATGGGTAGCCGAGTTTTGGATGACCTCAAGTTTACGTAGGGTGGAATGTGGGAGGCCAGCCAGGAGTGCGTTGGAATAATCAAGTCTAGAGGTAACAAAGGCACGGATGAGGGTTTCAGCAGCGGATGAGCTGAGGCAAGGACGGAAACGGGCGATGTTACAGAGGTGGAAGTAGGCGGTCTTAGTTATGCTGCGGATAGAAGATCTTAGAAGATGACTATGACAAGTGGTGAGACTGCAGCAGTACTCTCCCCATTTGTCCCAATGAACAGCCTGAAATATGCCTCAAGTTGCAAATTCTACACTGGATGTCCACGTTATCCATACAATGCATACCTGGGTAGATATGTCAGCAGAGTTGCATTACTCAGAAGACATGTGCACGAACATCAGCCTGGACTCATCCAACCATTTACATGACGTTGATAATGTTTTTTTTTGTTACTGCATTAAATTGAGTTAATAAGATAAAATGAGTTAATATTTCAGTTGGTTCATATGTTGACATCTTGGTCAACAAGTTATTTGAGTTCCTGGGCACAAAAATATAATCAGGTCCCTGCTGCCCTAGAGGAACCTCAATGACCTGACTATCTCTTGTTTGGGTTTCAGCTTCAAACAGTCCAGATACTTTGGGTCTGTGCTAGATATTAGCTCAGGTTCAACATCACTGGTTTCTGCTGCAAGAAGGCCCAGTGTCCCTTACGATCAGGAGTCTTCCCTTTCTGTCCAATATCTAGTCATACGATAACATGACCTAGGGGTCGTAACAATGAAGTTCCTTGTTGTGTGAACTGGAAACTGTAATCTCACATGTGCACCCACAAGCATTTCTCCAATCTTCCAGAAGGGGTACGGTTATTCTCTCCAATGAGAGGAGGCCAATTGCACACCAGCAAGCTGATTTAAATATAATATGCAAATGAACAGAATAACGTTCACAATTAATTTTAATATATATTGTCGTGCTCTTTGTAACATAGAATATAACAAATATGCCACACTAACCTTGTTAGCCAGTTAGATAAACTTTCTTGACTAGCAATTCTCTGAAACGAGTTGGCATTAAACTTGAAAAGGGAGTTCTCACCCTTTATGACTGATATCCGTTCAAGATTTCTCTTGACTGTGTTTCAACTTGTCCAAGCTAAACAGGAAGCCAAAGTCTTGACCCCCTGACTCGCCCCCACCTATCTGTGTCCAGGAATAGGCTAAATGAGCTGCCAATCAAACAGGCTACCCTCTCTCCCAGGTGTGGTCATCACTGGAAGCACCCCCCCCACCCCACTGGGTTCTTGTGAATGAAACCATTCCAATGTCACAGCCAATTAGTCTCATGATCTCAAACTGATGTGGTATGCAAGAAGCACCATCCTCGATAGATGCTTCATCCAGCTCTAATTTGCATCCCCCAGACCATGTGCTCTGTGGACTTAATCACTTCCAAGATAGATTTACCTTAATAGCAATATCTGAATCTATTTTATCCAAAATTCCTTCGAGGTCAAAGTGTCAAAAATCCCGAAATGTGACAATATTCCACTGTCTCTAACTTCAGGTTGAATGCACTCAATAGTTTAGAAAAGCCAATTTGAGTTGTAGGGTTTAGATATAGCCTTAACCTTAGGAGGAGTAATGGTTGGGAGTGCATGATTTACCACGGCTGATAGTGGCAAAACAGGTTATTCTATGTCAATTTAATCCTTTAAAGGGAGTGATATGAATACCTATGAAATGGATTGTTCACCTCGCCCAGGATATTGAATCAGGACAGCCGACAACAGTGTAAATTGTGCAAGGTCTGTTGGTTTAAGTGGGCTTGATAGGGTAACTGTCTTGTTCCAAGATGGAATTTCAATATCAATTACAAAGAACTCGAGCGGAAATATCTGTAAGCACTGACGACAGCAACTGAGAAATTAGTTTGGAGGAGGTACAAGGCCTGAGAGTGTACAAGAGAGAAATGAACAGAGGTGGGTGATAACAATGCTGGATCCTTCAGGTTTTATGTTTGCATCATTACTAATGTTAATTGAACACCCTTATACTGCCAACTTCAGTAAGTCTGAAACCATCAGTGCTCATTGTTGTATTGGCTGATACAGAACGGTCAAACATAGCAAGCCACGAATGAAGACAATTTTATTCCTCTAGCTCCTCGAATTGACCGAGGGCATCCCACACCTCTGAAATCAAGTGGCCAATCATGGGAAAATCTCAATTTTTTGAAAACTATCAGTGGAGGCGGGTTTCAAACCCACCCAAGCCGAAACCCGCCTCCATCTCGCCTCCAGTGGGAAAATCGCCCCCATAGTTTCAGTTCTGACGAAGAGTCATCGACCTGAAACGTTAACTCTGTTTCTCTCTCTACAGCTGCTGCCTGACTTGCTGAGTATTTCCAGCATTTTCTGTTTTTATTTAAGGAAATATTAGGGCAGGTGACCAAAAGCTTGGTCAAAGAGACAGGTTTTAAGGAGCATCTTAAAGGAGGAGAGAGAGGTAGAGAGGCGGAGAGGTTTAGGGAAGGAATTCCAGAGCTTAGGGCCCAGGCAACTGAAGGCACGGCCGCCAATGGTGGAGCGATTAAAATCTGGGGGGTGCTCAAGAGGGCAGAATTGGAGGAGCGTGACATCACTTCCTGCTTTAATGTGACCTTACTGCACAAAACAAACTCACCGCTGAGCAATAATGTTAATTGCAAAAGAACAATTCAGGCAGTTCTCAAAAACAGATAGCCCGGTTCAAAACTGGAACGGGTGGCAGCTCCACACAACAGGGTGGCTTGTCCACTTTGCTTAAGTGTCTCAAATAAACAAGAGTGACCAGCTTTTAACGTCTAACTTTTAATAGCATTGTGGCATTTAGAATGCCAAGGACCTCTGATCCACATCTTGTGGCTTTAACCATGAGCTCAGAATACTTGTCATCACTTCCACTAACCTCAGTTAGGAAAGTCGCGCACAGGAACCCCACCAAGTCGGGTCGCTGACTCTGGTCGGACGTATTCCTAGGGGTTTCATCACATGACCTCCCACCTCCAATCGCCCCGCCCAGTCAAAGAGCCTTTGCCCTCCACCCCAACTCCAATATTTTTTTAATAACTAATAAAGTGAAGTGTTGAAAGAAAGTGAAAAAAGTACAATTTTTTCAATGCCCCTATGATTATTCTGCTTGGTTTGCTTGCAGCAATGTCCAGGAGATTAACCTTTAATTCCTGCAGAGCCCAGAGCAATCCTGGTGGGTCGGTAACCTCACCCGCAAAGGATGTGCGTTTTAGCAGGATAGCTTATATTAGCTAAACTGTAAACCCCGTGAAATATTCAGAAGGGGGAAAAAAAAACATAACATTGTAAACAACCTGTTTGTTAACAGTTGCAACTTGTCTAGGTTTTGAGCAGGCTGTCCAAAAATATCTAAACTTCACCCTGGACATGGAAAGCAGGTTCTCTGAAATGGAAGTTCACGTTTCCCACTTTGCTTAAGTGCCTCATGATCTCGAGGTACAGGTTATTGAGATTCTCAATGAATTTTAATGAGCAGCTAAGCAATGAGCAGAACTCGAGCCTCAATCGTAGTCCCTGCCATGGCCTTATTGCGTCTTGGACAAGGATGGACTTGAGAAAAGGTGACAACACTACCGTTAGAATAACGTGGCATGTCTGCAAACTGTTATAAGGCAATATTATTGCTTATTTAATTGAAAGAAAGGCTTGCATTTTAGATAGCACCTTTCACGACCTCAGGATGTCCCAAAGCGTATTACAGCCAATGAAGTACTTTTAAAGTGTTGTCACTGTTGTAATGTAAGAAATGCAACAGCCAATTTGGACACAAACAGCAATGCGATAATGACCAGATAAGTGATGTTGATTGAGGGATAAATATTGGCCAGGACACAGGGGCGAATTCCCCTGCTCTTCTTCAAATAGTGCCATGGGATCTTTTACATCCACCTGAGAGAGCAGACGGGGCCTCAATTTAATGTCGCATCCGAAAGACGGCACCTCCGACAGTGCAGCGCTCCCTCAGCACTGCACTGGAGTGTCAGCCTTGATTTTGTGCTCAAGTCCCTGGAGTGGGACCCACAACCTACAGAGGCGTGCGTGCTACCCACTGCGTTCCAGTAACTGTCTGGTGGCAATGTCGTCCAACTATTCCAATAGTGATCAGACCCTTATCTCCAGGAATTTCAGCTTTCAGCGCAGAAGGGCTGCACGTTCCTTCTTCATCTCCTGACTGAGCATTCTGGGAGAGATTACGTGATCCGATGGGTAAAATTATCCTGTCAGAGGTGAGGTTTGCAATAAAGGACTTTCATGGCCTTGTTGTATGATATCCCTGAGAAGGCGGCATGTACTCCGTATCCTATTAAAGAGAGCTATCAGTCACCATAGCAACAAATGCAAGGCCCAAGGGTACAAAAGCCTATTTTGAAGGGGAAAGAGAAAAAACAATTCAAAGAGGCTGAAGAGGTAAGGTTTGCAGGGTTTGCAGGACTGAAGAGTCAAAACAGTGGGAGCTGGTCTGAAGAATGTGAGATTAGCTAACAATTATTGCCCTGGCAACAACATAAAAAGAAAGGATGATGAGAACTTTTGACGAGTGCGGAAGTTTTTTTTTAAAGCCAGTAATCCGGATTAGTTTATTAATGAGGATCATCTAACCAGGATTTCCAGACTGAACTGCTTATACACTGTCAACACTTCAAATATGGAAACCACTTCGGTTTAGTGTTTTAAAGAAGCAGTCCAACCCGTCTTTAGATGTGTCCCCCAGATCAATGCAAAGTTTAATTAAAAAACCCCACAATTTTGCATTTTTCAACTTTCTCTGTGTTTTGGAGATGATTAGAAAATAAGCCAAATCACACGTGAGAAGGTGGTGGTGAGCCGCCTTCTTGAACCGCTGCAGACCGTGTGGTGAAGGTACTCCCACAGGGAGTTCCAGGATTTTGACCCAGCGACGATGAAGGAACGGTGATATATCTCCAAGTCAGGATGGTGTGTGGCTTGGAGGGGTTGTTGTTCCCATGCGCCTGCTGCCCTTGTCCTTCTAGGTAGAAGAGGTCGCAGGTTTGGAAAGTGCTGGCGAAGCAGCCTTGGCGAGTTGCTGCAGTGCATCTTTGTAGATGGTACACACTGCAGCCACGGTGCGCCGGTGGTGGAGGGAGTTAATGTTTAAGCTGGTGGATGGGGTTCCAATCAAGCGGGCTGCTTTGTCCTGGAGGGTGTCGAGCATCTTGAGTGTTGTTGGAGCTGCACTCATCCAGGCAAGTGGATAGTATTCCATCACACTCCCGACTTGTGCCTTGTAGATGGTGGAAAGGCTTTGGGGAGTCAGGAGGTGAGTCACTCACCCCAGAATACCCAGCCTCTAACCTGCTCTTGTAGCCACAGTATTTATGTGGTTGGTCCAGTTAATTTTCTGGTCAATGGTGACCCCCAGGATGTTGATGGTGGGGGATTCGGCGATGGTAATGCCATTGAATTTCAAGGGGAGGTGGTTAGACTCTCTCTTGTTGGAGATAGTCATTGCCTGGCACCTGTGTGGTGCGAATGTTACCTGCCACTTATCAGCCCAAGCCTGGATGTTGTCTATGTATTGCTGCATGTGGGCATGGACTGCTTCATTATCTGAGGAGTTGCTAATGGAACTGAACACTGTGCAACCATCAGCGAACATCCCCACTTCTGGCCTTATGATGGAGGGAAGGTCATTGATGAAGCAGCTAAGATGGTTGGGCCTAGGACACTGCCCTGAGGAACTCCTGCAGCGATGTCCTGGGGCTGAGATGATTGGCTTCCAACTACCGCAACCATCTTCCTTTGTGCTAGATATTACTCCAGCCAGTGGAGAGTTTCCCCCCCGATTCCCATTGACTTCAATTTTCCTAGGGCTCCTTGATGCCACACTTGGTCAAATGCTGCCTTGATGTCAAGAGCAGTTACCCTCACCTCACCTTTCAAATTCAGCAGTTTTGTCCATATTAGGACCAAGGCTGTAATGAGGTCTGGAACAATGTGGTCCTGGTGGAACCCAAACAGAGCATCGGTGAGCAGGGTTATTGGTGAGTAAGTGCTGCTTGATAGCACTGTTGACGACACCTTCCATCACTTTGCTGATGATTGAGAGTAGGCTGATGGGGCGGTAATTAGCCAGATTGAATTTGTCCTGCTTTTTGTGGACAGGACATACCTGGGCAATTTTCCACATTGTCGGGTAGATGCCAGCGTTGTAGCTGTACTGGAACAGCTTGGCTAGAGGTGCGGCTTGTTCTGGAGCACAAGTCTTCAGCACTACAGCTGGGATGTTGTTGGGGCCCATAGCCTTTGCTACCCTCAGTGCTTCTTCCAAGTGATGTTCAGCATGGAAGAGTACTGATTCATCAGCTGAGGGAGGGCGGTAGGTGGTAATCAGCAGGAGGTTTCCTTGCCCATGTTTGATCTGATGCCATGAGACTTCATGGGGTCCGGAGTCAATGTTGAGTAATCCCAGGGCCACTCCCTCCCGAATGTATACCACTGTGCCGCCACCTCTGGTGGGTCTGTCCTGCCGGTGGAACAGGACATACCCAGTGTATGGTGATGGAGGAGTTTGGGACATTGGCTGAAAGGTATGATTCTGTGATTATGACTATGTCTGGCTATTGCTTGACTAGTCTGTGGGACAGCTCTCCCAATTTTGGCACAAGTCCCCAGATGTTAGTGAGGATGGCTTTGCAGAGTGGACTGGGCGTGCCGTTGTCATATCCGAATCGGATGCCTGGGTCGAGGCTGGATGGTCTGTCCAGCTTTATTCTTATTATACTTCTTTGTAGCATTTTGATACAACTGAGTGGCTTGCTAGGCCATTTCAGAGGGCAGTTAATAGTCAACCACATTGCTGTGGGTCTGGATGATTAAGAAGTTAGGAAGATATCGATGGACTGGTCAGGTGGGCAGAAAAATAGCAAATGGAATTAAATCCGGAGAATTGTGAGGTGATGCATTTGGGGAGGGCTAACAAGGCAAGGGAATACACAATAAATGTTAGGATACTGTGAAGTGCAGAGGTCAGAGGGACCTTGGAGTGCATGTCCACAGATTCCTGAAGGTAGCAGGGCAGGTAGATAAGGTGGTTAAGAAGGCATCCGGGATACTTTTCTTTATTAGCGGATGCATAGAATATAAGAGCAGGGAAGTTATGCTTGAACTGTATAAAATCCACTGACTCCCACAGCTACCTTGACTACACTTCCTCCGCAACCTCCCCCCCACTTCCTGCAAGGACTCTATTCCATTCTCCCAGTTTCTCCGTCTCCATCGCATCTGTTCTGATGATGCCACCTTCCATACCAATGGTTTCGACATGTCTTCCTTTTTCCTCAACCGAGGATTCCCTTCCACCATGGTTGACGGAGCCCTCGACTGTGTCCGTTCCATTTCCCGCACTTGTGCTCTCACCCCTTCCCCTCCCTCCCGCAACCACGATAGGGTTCCCCTTGTCCTCACCTTTCAATGGATCATCCTCCGCCATTTCCGCCACCTCCAGTGTGATGCCACCACCAAACACATCTTCCTCTCCCCTCCCCTCCCCTCCCCTTTCAGCATTCCGTAGGGACTGCTCCCTCCGCGACACCCTGGTCCACTCTTCAATCACCCCCAAAACACCCTCACCTCCTCACGGCACCTTCCCGTGCAAGCGCAGGAGATGCAACACCTGCCCTTTTACCTCCTCCCTACCCACTATCCAAGGCCCCAAACACTCCTTCCAGGTGAAACAGCGATTTACTTGTACTTCTTGCAATTTAGTATACTGTAGTCGCTGCCCACGATGCAGTGTCCTCGACATTGGGGAAGACCAAACGCAGATTGGGTGATCGCTTTGCTGAACACCCCCATTCAGTCCGCAAGTGTGACCCTGAGCTTCCGGGCTCCTGTCATTTTGATTCTCCGGTCCACTCCCACTCTGACCTCGGCCTCTTGCACTGTTCCAACGAAGCTCAACGTAAGCTCAAGGGAGAGCACCTCCTCTTTCGATGAGGCACTTTACAGCCTTCCGCACTCAATATTGAGTTCAACAATTTCAGATCACAACCACTGCCCCCATTTTCTCAAATGTGAGAAGTCGCACAACACCAGGTTATAGTCCAACAGCTTTATTTGAAATCACAAGCTTTCGGAGCGCTGCTCCTTCGTCAGGTGAAGTCCGAAAGCTTGTGATTTCAAATAAAACTGTTGGACTATAACCTGGTGTTGTGCGACTTCTCACATTTGTCCACCCCAGTCCAACACCGGCATCTCCACATCATGCCCATTTTCTCAGACAGCAGCTGTTGGTAATGATTCTGATATTCCCATTTACACCTCCTCTAAACCCATCTTTTGTTTCTTTACTTGTCCCATTACCATCCCCTTTTGTCTCGCACCATCATCCCTTTTGTCATTTCATCTCTCCTGCCTTCCACCCAATCACAGACCTTCCCTTTTGTTCTTTCCTCTCCTCCCCTCCCCTCCCCCCTTTTCCTGCCTCAACACTTGCTTAAAACCCGTTACATCTCTAACCTTTTCCAGTTTTGATGAAAGGTCATCGACCCGAAATGTTAACTCTGTTTCTCTCTCCACAGATGCTACCTGACCTGCTGAGTATTTCCAGCATTTTCTGTTTTTATTATAAGCAGATTACTGTAACTGTTACTCCTTTGATTATATAACTTTTTGAATGAATTTATTGACAAAAAAAAGGCTTCTGGATTTTTTCAATGTGTTCTCGGGATGTGGGTGGCACTAGCAAGGCCGCATTTACTGCTCATCCCTGGTTGCCCCGAGGTGGAGGTGGGCCTTGTCCTTGATCCGTGCCAGTCCTTGTGGTGATGGTGCTCTGACAAGGGGGTGTTAGGTTGGGCATTTCAGGATATTGACTCAGCGACGACGAAGGAACGACGCGATGTATGTTCAAGTCATGATGATATCCGACTTGGAGGGGAACTTGGAGATGACTGAGACTCAGGGCTGGATTTTGTCTTGGGTTCGGGTTGGGGTCGTGTAATCCGCATTTCGTGTTTCCCCCCCGACTCCAAATTAATGTGGATGCCTGATGCAATTTTCACTTAATTGGGCAATTGAGTTGGAGCATGTGGGAACCCATGAACTGATTAGTGTTTTCAGTCTGAAAGTCGCCTCTGATGATGTCATCATTGCTGACTGCCTAGTCTCAGAGACTGTTGGTGAGAGAGGACCTGCCTGGCTTGCTTTTGATGTGAGTGGACCTGGATGCAAAAATGGGGGGGGGGTAGGACAGAGAGAGAGAGAGACAGACAGAGAGAGAGAGAAAGAGAGAGAGAATGAATTTTTTTGCCAAGCAAGTCCTCCCAGGCAGTCTCTGAAGACATTCAATGCAGCAGCATCAGAGGCGACTTTCAGACCTAATACTACTACTACCTTCATCACAATACTACTACTACCTTCATCACATCTCCGTTGTAATAATAGTGGACCTGCAGCCGATAGTCAGCTATCCACTTGTGCTCCCGCCAGGTTTCACTGGAGTGTTTCACACCAGGCGTGCTTCACGTCAGAAGAGGGTTAAACTAGCTACAGCGTTTCAAAATGGCATTACAGAGCCAATTTAGAGCTTGTTAAGGACTTTAATGGCCTCTCCCGCCTCTTGAAGGCGGGACGGAGTCGGGAACCCCGCGACTGATTATGTCAAAATTGCGTGGAGGCGGGATCGAGTCGGGATGGGGTCAGAAACCCCGACCCCGCAAATTTAACCCCCCACACGCCTCCAAACCCGACTCCATGGGTCATTCAAAATCCAGCCCTCAGTCTTTCTTGGTGGTGGAGGAGGAGGGTGCTGTTGGTTGCTGCAGTGCATTCTGTAGACCATAGGTGACCAGGTCCACTTACAGGAAAGGCTATGAATCCACAGAGAGAAAACAGTTCGATAAAAACCGAAAAAGTATCAATGACTTATCATGAGTTTCTGTTCGGCTTTCGGACTTCAGGAGATTAATTAACAAGAGGGATTTTTGTTTCAAAGCAGTTGCATCTTTCTTTCGTAAGATTATTACGGAAAATCTTTTTAATCTTTTGCCCCTGGCCAATATTTATCCCTCAAACAACATCACTAAGAAAAATTATCTGGCATTACAACATTGTTGTTTGTGGGAGCTTGCTGTGTGCAAATTGGCTGCTGTGTTTCCTACATTATAACAGTGACTACACTTAAAAAAAAAAAGTACTTCATTGGCTGTAAAGCGCTTAGGGACGTCCGGTGACCGTGAAAGGCGCTATAAAAATGCAAATCTTTCTTTCTTTTGCTTAATCTCCAGTTGTCATCATGTGAACAGTTACTGCATGCAGGCATCAAGCTCATGGTCTACAGAGCAGTAGTAATACCCGCCCTCCTGTATGCCTCAGAGACATGGACCATGTACAGCAGGCACCTCAAAGCACTGGAGAGGTACCACCAACGCTGCCTCCGCAAGATCCTGCAAATCCATTGGCAGGATAGGCGCACCAACGTCAGTGTTCTCGCTCAGGCCAACATCCCCAGCATCGAAGCTTTGACCACGCTCGATCAGCTCCGATGGACGGGTCACATTGTCCGCATGCCCGATACGAGACTCCCAAAACAAGCGCTCCACTTGGAGCTCCGGCACGGCAAGAGAGCCCCAGGTGGGCAGAGGAAACGCTTCAAGGACACCCTCAAAGCCTCCTTGAAAAAGTGCAACATCCCCACTGACACCTGGGAATCCCTGGCCCAAGACAAAGTGGAGGAGAAGCATCCGGGAAGGCACCGAATACCTCGAGTCTCTTCACCGGGAGCAAGCAGAAGCCAAGCGCAAACAGCGGAAGGAGCGCACGTCAACCCAAGCACCCCGCCCCTTCAACCACCGTCTGCCCCACCTGTGACAGAGACTGTAGGTCCCGCATTGGACTCATCAGTCAACTGAGAACTCATTTTTAATGTGGAAGCAAGTCATCCTCGGTTCCGAGGGACTGCCTAAGAAGAGTTGGTTGGAAGATAGTTATGGAGCGTTATTGGAACATGGAATGCTTTACAACAGTAGTCAATATTTTTCACTTAAAATGGGAACACCTGAATCATTTTCAAGGTGTATCCCTGCAGGGGACTGTTGTGCCCTAACAGTAATTTTCAAATTATGTTCCAGTGTCTTACGTGGGAGCGCTGTGAAGGAGCGAAGATCCTGTTTATTAAGAGTAGAACACACAGCCTTTGCTGTGACTCAGTATCAAGTTGCACCATCGTTTTGACTTCAAGCCAAAAATACAAGGCACCGTAAGTTAATACTCTTTAATATTGGTTCCCCCCCAAGTTGTGTGGCAAGTTTTTTTTGTGTTGTAATTGCAACTAAAGCATGTTTTAGTTTGACACGATGCCTGGCATAAAACAAACATTTGTTTTGGTCTCCTCAGCAATGTCTCAGAAGGTGATTTCGATCACTTGAAGGAGACGTCAAGACACACACACACACACACTTAGGAATTTGGCGAGACCTGCTGGAAGAAGCCGCCCTGCTTGAGCATCCAACCCTTTGGTTAAGAGATAAAGGCAAAGTTGGCGTAAAGGCTAGGTGTGCATGCAGAGTCCTGCTCATTCTTGTATCCAAGTTCTCCCTATGGGAACTGAGTAATTTCTATCCCACCTTTGTGAACTGGAAAATTAGCTCACTGGGCACGTGGGTTAACATTTTTTTTTTAAGGTCAGATAATGGAGAGCTGTGGTTTCTCCGGCTGTTTCTCTGCCTGGACAGATATAAATAATAGTGTTGGGACCATTGCTCTTCTCAATATTATATATGTGGATCTGAATATTTGTGGCACAACATCAAAATTTACAGAGGACACAAAAATAGGAGAGATTGAGTAGACGAGGCCTATATTCCCTAGAGTTTAGAAGAATGAGAGGTGATCTCATTGAAACCTATAAAATTCTTACAGGGCTTGACAGGGTAGATGCTGGGTGGATGTTTCCCCTGGCTGGGGAGTCTAGAACTAGGGGTCACAGTCTCACAATAAGGGTCGGCCATTTAGGACCGAGATGAGGAGAAATTTCTTCACTCAAAGGGCTGTGGAGACTCCGTCGTTGAGTATATTCAAGGCAGAGAGCGATAGATTTTTGGATACTAAGGGGACCAAGGGATGTGGTGATAGTGCAGGAAGGTGGAGATGAGGCAGAAGATCAGCCACGATCTTATTGAATGGCGGAGCAGGCTCGAGGGGCCGAATGGCCGACTCCTGCTCCTACTTCTTATGTTCTTATTAAACATGCTTAACAGTGAAGAGGATTGTAAGTGACTTCAGGAGGTCATAGGCAGCTTACTAGATTGGGCAAATAGATGCCAGATAAAATTTAATGCACAGAGGCGTGAAGTGATGTATTTTGGGAGGAAGAAGGGGAGGACATGCACTAAATGGAAAAAACTTTAAAAGTAGAGGATCAGAGAGACATAGCAGTTCAGTTTTGTAAATCTTCAAAAGTGGGAGGACAAGTTGATAAAGTAGTCATGATACACATATGGGACCCTCTGTTTTATAAATAGGGGCATAGAATACAAAAATAGTGATTTTTAAAAGGGGAAATGGATAAACATGAGAAAGAAAAATATAAAAAGGGGCTTGACGTAATAAAGACTCACTACGCACTTGAACATAAAGCAAGGCTTTAATCAACTTGTAACAAAACATGGAGGTCTAGTTAGCAGTCACTAGCTTCCTGTTTCCAGATTGTCTCTGGCCAAGGTGGGCCCATGCCTGAGTATTTATACTCCCTGGACAGCGCCCCAGCTGGCCGCCCAGTAGTACTTCCTGAGTTGTTACTTGCGATTTATGACAGGGCTAGAGCAAGGAAAAGGGGAATGGGACGAAGAGGCTACCTCTTTCAGTCAATGGGCCAAATGGCCTCCTTTTGCAGAGTAAAATTGTATGCATGTCTCCCACTTTCCTTTGTCTCCCACATACCCTTTTAATCACCCAGTGCTGCAACACTGATGTCGTCAAACGCAGCTACTGAATTCCCTTTGTTGGTGTGGACATTTCTTTGTATGTTGTTTCCTTTTAAAGAATTCGGCAAGGTTGGTAAAGTATGGAGCACACAGCTTGCATAACATTGCTCGACCAAACCTGTTGGCAGTGGGACTGATGCAAATGGCATTTTCGCACACCATTAACTCTCGCCGGCTGCCTTAGAATGAAACACTGATTTGAAAAATCGATGCCGGGCTTTATATACACTTTTCCTGTCACAGTAACCTCGGTGGAGTAAGGTGGCTGCAGGTTGCACATGTGCAGTGTGTCCTTTTAAAATGGACCTGCCCATTTTTGAAGCAGCAGCATAGGTTTTTCAAAACAGGTTTTGGCAGCTGTTACACAGAGGACAATTTATGAGTTTAATATCTAAAAGTACACGCACCTCTGTATAGACATTTGCTTGACATTTAAAGCCTGGCCAATGCAAAAAAACAGTCTTAGGAAAGAAAAGCCTCGCTTTTTCCTCCCCAGAATTTATTGGCGCAATTCAATGTTTGAATACTGTCACTGGGAGTTTCCTCAAGGATTTCCCCGCTCCACCGTTGTAACTTTGACAGAAGTTCGGTGGGAAACCCCCGTAAACGGGGTTTCTGCCCAACTTCCAAAGTAAGAGCGTAAGAAATAGGAGCAGGAGTCGGCCATACGGCCCCTCGAGCCTGCTCCGCCATCCAATAAGATCATGGCTGATCTTCTACCTCAACTCCACTTTCCTGCACTATCCCTTGATTCCCTTAATATCCAAAAATCTATCGATCTCAGCCTTGAATATACTCAACAACTGAGCCTCCACAGCCCTCTGGGGTAGAGAATTCCAAAGATTCACCACCCTCTGAGTGAAGAAATTTCTCCTCAACTCAGTCCTAAATAACCGACCCCTTATCCTGAGAGAGTGACCACTAGTTCTAGACTCCCCAGCCAGGGGAAACTTCCTCCCTGCATCTACCCCATCAAGCCCTCTAAGAATTTTATACATTTCAGTGAGATCACCTCTCGTTCTTCTAATATGCTAAACTTCCAACAGAGAAGATCAATACAGATGAGGGCAGCCATTTGGCTTTTCTTAGTCCCAAAACAGACCGCAGATTAAACCCCTTCAGTGCGTCAAACCAACTCTTGAATGATTGCAAGGCTTTTGCTTCCATGACTCTACCTTGCAGTATATTTGATGGGTTGATCCTTCTCCTGACACCAGTCCTAAATTCACCATTCACCAGACTAAAGCTACGCTCCTGTGAGTTCCCACTGCCGTGCCAAACCTGGGATGGCAGCGGCACCCCAAGCAGGAGCCTGGGCACCTTTGCCGTCTGCCTTGGAGGTAGTTGGTAAAAGGGCAAGGCTGTGGTGCCAAGCAGTACGTAGAGGAACCGGGAAAACGCATGGGTAGATAAAAGACCAAACAGCATTCTGCAAGAAGAAGCAAAAGCATTTTTTTTATTTTTAAACAGAGTGAATATTGACACCACTGTGCCAGAAATGAGTTGGAGGCAGGGCTTGTGGTTTTAATTTACGGTGTCTCCGAACTCATGACCGAAACTACAGCAAACAAATTAAGAAAGACTTGCATTTATATAGCGCCTTTCACAACCACCGGACCTCTCAAAGCGCTTTACAGTCAATGAAGTACTTTTGAAGTGGAGTCACTGTTGTAATGTGGGAAACGTGGCAGCCAATTTGCGCACAGCAAGCTCCCACAAACAGCAATATGATAATGACCAGATAATCTGTTTTTTTTTTGTTATGTTGATTGAAGGATAAATATTGGCCAGGACACCACAGCAGGATTATTTCTCCAGCAAAATGCAGAGAGTGGAGGATAGTGGAGGAAATAATGTGCGTAAAATCGATCCCAGTCACTTACAGCAGTGCGGTTCCCAGGCGTGATTGACGGGGGAATTACCCAATCATCTCCATTCTGGTCGGGGCTTGTGGTGCCACTATATGCAACCTTTTATTAAATTCCAAAAGCCAAAAATAAAAGTTCTTTCCTGACGATATCCGCCTGCTCCTTGAAGACAGCTAGCTCCGACATGGCAGCTCGGGAAGGAGTAGATCCAGATGTTTATGGGGCAGACTGCCCCTGGTGTGCACCTGACGCTATTACAGGAAATCTGTGTGCAGAGCCATCCGACAGCCATTTGCACGTAACTTACAGAGTTGCGTCTTCATGCGCAGCCAGGTGTAGTCACCAGAAAAGCCAGGCAGGAAATTCGGGAGCAGTGATATTCGAGGGCAGGATGGTGGCAAAAAATTAGCGGCAAATTTTCCTGCGCGCGGCGCCCATTTTTCAGCTACTGTTTGGGCACCAGTCTTTCCCCGCAAGGCCTTATAAAGGCAAGCACCAGGCCTGAATGCACACATGGTCAAATCTATCAATCAGCTCAAGAGCCCTGAACGGGCACATTAATCTGGGCGAGATAATTTTTTAGCATGAACAACCTGACTTTGATTGCATTCCTGTGCAACACTGGGTCCAATCGTGCAGAGGTGAGATAAGATCTCCCAACATAATAAATACTATTTCTGAAAGCACAGAAATGGGAGGAGAGCCCAGGTACTTTGGTCATGCTCAAGTAACTGTGGAATACATTAATGCCCAAATCAGACCCACATGCAGTGCCCAGTCAGTGCTTTGCCCCGACACACCTTCCCTGCTCAACCTGGCACCGCCCATCAATAAGTGACCCCAAATTATCACTCGTCAATATGTAATGCATCTAAAATGTAGGGAATTCTATGTATTTGCAAGCACTGGCTAACCTGTAGTCTACCTCGATTCAAGAAAATGGGTAAAACAACTTGCATTCGTATTCACGTCTTTAATGTAGTAAAACGTTCCAAAGCATTACCAAACAAAACCTGACACCAAGCCGGCATCAGGAGATATTAGGACAGGTGACCAAAAGCTTGGTCAAAGGGGTAGGTTTTGAGGAGCAACTTGGAGGAGGAGAGAAAAGCGGAGAGGTTTAGGGAAGGAATTCCAGAGCTGCTGAACTTAATAAAAATGTTAAAAGGACACAGGAAAAAGAGAGTTACAGTCTTGCTATACTTTCTACCCTGGAGGCAGGAAATGGGCACTGTTTTAACTGTAACAGTTTTAATGTGTCCAGATGTTACCAGCATCATCCACCCGCTATATCACTTGCACATCGATAGCGGAGATGATTATGCAGATAACTCGAGTCAAAGTGGTCTTGCGAGAGCCATAAAAATGATGCTAGTCACCCCTTCAAATCGTATTTAAGAGGTCTCCAACCATCTGGACCTTCCTGATCAATTCATCATCCGTACAATTTTGCAAGGGTCTCACTTACTGGATCAAATGGCTTTGAACCTAAAGGAACCTGGCTCGTTCAAGTGGTGAAGTGCGGCATCCACTGGAGTTATTTAAAAAATGCTCGCAACAGATACTGCAGAGATCTGGGCATTTTTTGTTGTTGCACGGACTGTACAAATTGATCTGGCGGGGAGAGGTTGAAGCTCTTCTTTCAAGTGTCAATTTTGATCAGCTATGGTAGATTCATTAGCTCCTTGATCACTATCAAGTCAAGCTGCCACCAATCTCGTATCCCAATGGCATGAAACACAGAGATGCATTTTTGTCTTTGCACTGTGGAAGATAGCACTCTAATAACTCTTGTGTGTAATTTTTTTTAGTTGCGCTCAGGGAGCCCACCAGCAACAGTGTTGATGCTGACTATCGACTTATAACTCTTTGAAATATAATAGACAGAATTAGGAAACGTGACAGTAGGTTAACGCTGTTTCTCTCTCCACAGATGCTGCCTGACCTGCTGAGTAATGACCAGCATTTTTCGGCTTTCATTTCAGATTTCCAGCATCCGCAGTATTCTGCTTCTGTCTTGTTTTGAACCCTTTGGGGGAGATTTTGCCAGCCCTGGGGAGGCACCAACCCGCCCCCAACCCTCCTCCATGCCATCTTGCCAGGAGGCGGGTAGCCGTCCCGCGCCGGGTCCCATCTCCTTGGAGGCGGGAAGGGATTAAAGCCTATTAACTGCCTGTTAACAGGTAGTTAACAGGCAGAAAATAGGATTATCCCTTTTTTCCCCTCACAAGTGCGGGCTTACCAAAGGCTCCGAAACCCGCCAGGTCAGCGAGGCGAGCAGTGGGTCTGCGGGGGTCGGGGGGGTGCAAAAGTGTGCTGTGAAGGTGAGTGATGGGTGCAAGAGTGTAGAGGTGAGTATCTGAGGTAAGTGCAAAGTGTTTTTAAAAGTGTACTTACCTTCGTTTCTTCCTGCAGGCTTCAGTCGGTTTGTATGCAGAGACTCTCGCACCTCCGTGTTGCAGATGACAGGTGGCCGTTGCATTCTCATATGCAACAACCATCTCAATTCTGTAAAAGAAAGAAGGTTGATGAGGTCTTGTATGCAAGACCTCATCAAACAACAGAGAATGTCAGTGTTTGGCAGCTTCACAGAGCTGTCAAACGATGACAATTCATCTGTCAAAAATTTTTGACAGATGACACGTCATACGTCGACGTGCTCGGCAACCGGCTTTCCCTTAATTGGCCCGCTAAACCAGCTGGGCGGGCTTAACAAGGTCAATCAAGGGAAAGTAGCGTGGGTTGGCCAGAAATCGTTGGAGGCGGGACATCGACCCGCCAAGCAGCAGTCCCGCCTCCAAAGCGCCCCCAGTCACAAAATCACCCCCTTTAACTCAGGCACAATCCAAAAAAGTTTAAGGAGGCACCCAGGCAGCCTCAGCCAAAAATCCTTAAATATGGTGCACAGTTTATTATGGTCTGCCTTGGAACAAGCTTGAGAGGAGGTCAAATATACACAGATTTAAGACTTGATTCAGTTACAGAATTGACAGCTTTCTTCTTTAAAAAGGCTTGCCTGTTATGAATTTCTGATGAGTCCTGACTAAAGTCAAGGACAAAAAGAGACAAATTTGAATCGAACAAACTGAAATCTTTGGGGAAAAAAAGGTAGATTTTAGCAAGCTCCCATGACTAGTAAGGCAACAAGCTGTGTAAATAACAGCTGTTATAGAGAATAGCAGGTTAGCATATAGATTTGCAAGCTTTTTTCACAAAGGAAAGGGGCGAAGCAGACATTGCTATTGGGGGGAGGAGTGTGAAATATTAGATGAAATAAACATAGTGAGAGGAAGTAATAAGGGGTTTAGCAGCTTTAAAAGTGGATAAATCCCCAGGCCCGGATGAAATGTATCCCAGGCTGTTAAGCGAAGCAAGAGAGGAAATAGCAGAGGCCCTGACCATCATTTTTCAATCCTCTCTGGCCTCAGGTGTGGTGCCGGAGGACTGCTAATGTGGTACCCTTGTTTAAAAAGAGAGAAAAGGATAGACCGAGTAATTACAGGCCAGTCAGCCTAACCTCGGTGGTGGGAAAATTATTGGAAAGGATTCTGAAGGACAGGATAAATCTTCATTTAGAAAGACACGGATTAATCAAGGATAGTCAGCACGGATTTGTTAAGGGAAGGTCGTGTCTGACAAACTTGATTGAATTTTTTGAGGAGGTAACAAGGAGGGTAGATGAGGGTAGTGCGTTTGATGTAGTGTATATGGACTTTAGCAAGGCTTTTGATAAGGTTCCACATGGCAGACTGGTCATGAAGTTAAAAGCCCATGGGATCCAGGGCAAAGTGTCCAGGTGGATTCAAAACTGGCTCAGAGATAGGAAGCAGAGGGTAATGGTTGATGGGTGTTTTTGTGACTGGAAGGCTGTTTCCAGTGGGGTTCCGCAGGGCTCAGTACTAGCTCCCTTGCTTTTTGTGGTATATATCAATGGTCTAGACTTGAATATAGGGGGTATGATTAAGAAGTCTGCAGATGATACTAAAATCGGCTGTGTGGTTGATACTGAAGAAGGAAGCTGTAGACTGCAGGAAGATATCAATAAATTGGTCAGGTGGGCAGAACAGTGGCAAATGGAATTCAATCGGAGAAGTGTGAGGTAATGCATTTGGGGAGGGCTAACAAGGAAAGGGAATACACATTAAATGGTAGGACACTGAGTAGTGTAGAGGAACAAAGGGACCTTGGAGTGCATGTCCACAGATCCCTGAAGGGAGCAGGCCAGGTAGATAAGGTGGTTAAGAAGGCATACAGAATGCTTGCCTTTATTAGCCATGGCATAGAATACAAGAGCAGGGGGGTTATGCTTCAACTGTATAAAACACTAGTTAAGCCTCAGCTGGAGTACTGCGTGCAGTTCTGGTCACCACACTACAGGAAAGATGTGATTGCACTAGAGAGAGGGTACAGAGGAGATTTACAAGGATGTTGCCGGGAGTAGAGAATCTTAGCTATGAGGAAAGGCTGGGTCGGTTTTTCTTGGAACAGAGGAGGCTGAGGGGAGACCTTATTGAGGTGTATAAAATTATGAGGGGCATAGATAAAGTGGATAGAAAGGACCTATTTCCCTTAGCAGAGGGGTCAAAAACCAGGGGGCACAGGTTTAAAGTAATTGGTGGAAGGTTTAGAGGGCATTTGAGGGGAAATTTCTTCACCCAGAGGGTTGTGGGGGTCTGGAACTCACTGCCTGAAAGGGTGGTAGAGGCAGGAACTCTAACCACATTTAAAAAGTAAAAAGTACTTGGATGTGCACTTGGGATGCTCTAACCTGCAGGGCTACGGACCAAGAGCTGGGAAGTGGGATTAGGCTGGATAGCTCTTTGTTGGCCGGCGTGGACACGATGGCCTCCTTCCGTGCTGTAACTTTCTATGATTCTATTTTTTCTTGAGGAGATAAATGATAACAGTGTCAGCCGTGGCTCAGTGGGTAGCACCCCCACCTCGCAGTCAGAAGGTTGTGGGTTCAAGCCCCACTCCAGGGACTTGAGCACAAAAATCTCGGCTGACACTCCCAGTGCAGTACTGAGGGAGCGCCTGCACTGTCGGAGGTGCCGTCTTTCGATGAGGTGTTAAACCGATGCCCTGTCTGCCCTCTCAGGTGGATGTAAAAGATCCCATGGCACTATTTAGAGAGAAGAGCAGGGGGGTTCTCCCCGATGTCCTGGGGCCAATATTTGTCCCTCAACCAACATCAATAAAACTGGTTATCTGGTCGTTATCACATTGCTGTTTGTGGGAGCTTGCTGTGTGCAAATTGGCTGCTGTGTTTCCTACATTACAACAGTGACTACACTTCAAAAGTACGTCATTGGCTATAAAGCGCTTTGGGACGTCCGGTGGTCATGAAAGGCGCTATAGAAATGCAAATCTGTCTTTCTTTCTTTACTCTATAAATATTTTATACTGTTGTCATGCATTCACTTGTTCATTGAATAAATATGCTCATCATCCGTTTAACACTATCGCACAAAGTAAAAATCTACACCTCACTGTCCCTTCAAAACAATGGCTTCGACTTTCCTTCCAGCCTCAGCACTCCAGCAACGAGATAAGCAGCAGTAAATCAGACAAAAGAGAAAACACAACCAAGTATACCGAGCCTGGTGTGTTGTATAATACTTATTATTTCCGGTATACTGTGTATTGCTTTGCTGCTTTATTATTTTTTTTGAGGGTGTGAAATTCTGCACTCTCTTTACCCCTCTCCCCTGCTGCTACATCTCACTGGGCACACAACCCTCTTACAGCTGAGAGAGCCAGTGGGTAATCCCTTGAGAAGGCATAAAGAATTGCATTCATATCGCGCCTTTCACGACCTCAGGACGTCCAAAAGCACTTTACGGCCCATGAAGTACTTTTTGAAGTGGAGCCACTGTTAGAACGTATGAAACACGGCAGACAATTTGTGCACAGCAAGCTCCCACAAACAGCAATGTGATAATGACCAAATAATAGTGTCAGCTGTGTTGAATCTGTTTTTAGGTGATGTTGATTGAGGGATAACTATTGGCCAGGACACCAGGGATAACTCCTCGAAATAGTGCCATGGAATCTTTTACGTCCAACCAAGAGGGCAGACGGGGGACTCGGTTTAACGTCTCATCTGAAAGACGGCGCCTCCGACAGTGCAGCACTCCCTCAGCACTACACTGGAGTGTCAGCCTAGATTTTTGTGCTCAAATACCCGGAGTGGGACTATGAACCCACAACCTCCTTACTCAGAGGCGAGAGTGCTACCAACTGAGCCACGGCTGAAAGAGTCTGTTCGGAGTAAGGCACGGCACCATGCGCGGTGTTCCAGAAAGAGTGGGAACTCAGTGAGTGCTGGAAGGGGAATCTAACCTGCATTTGCTATTGGCTGCTGAAACCCGCACCAAGTCCCGTTCACCTATCGCCCCTGTGCTCACTGTCCTACATTGGCTCCCGGTCTTGCAATGCATCGATTTTACAATTCTCATCATTTTCAAATCCCTCCATGGCCTCGCCCCTCCCTGTCTCTGTAACCTCCTCCAGCCCTACAAACCTCCGAGATCTCTGAACCCCTCCAATTCTCGCATCTTGGGCATTACCGATTTTCATCGCCCCATCATTGGAGGCCGTGCCTTCAGCTGCCTCAGCCCCAAGCTCTGGAATTCCCGCCCTAAACCTCTCACCTCTCTTTCCTCCTTTAAGACGCTCCTTAAAACCTCTCTCTTTGAGCAAGCTTTTGGTCACCTGCCCTAATATCTCCTTATGTGGTTCGTGTCAAATTTTGTTTGATAATCGCTCCTGTGAGGTGCCTTGGGACATTTCACTAAGTTAAAGGAGCTATATAAATGCAAGTTGTTGCAGCTCTTTCACTCAATGGCACAATTCTCTGATGCGCCAACACACCATCTTTAGGCACCTTGATAAAAGGGTGGTTGCGCAACAGCTTATATGCTTTCTTGGCATTTTCTTTCACGAGTGTGTATAGGAAAGCAGAACAAACCAAACCTACAAAGTCCCCACCAAAAATGGGGCAACCAACATTCCCGCTAAGCTGTCTGGAGGTCCCGCGGAGGCAGCTTACCGCATGCCCGAAATTTTGAATGGGTCGCGCAGCCCGTTAAAGGGACCGCGCCCCCACAAAAAATATTAAGGGGAAACATTGGACAATGCACGGTTTTTTTTCCCCCCTCGTCTAATAGGAGCAATCTGATCACGATACGAGGAAGATGGAGACTGGCTGCTACCAGTAGTGCAAAGTGCGGGGGAATGCGTTGCCAGTTTGCTATTCTCCTGGGATATGGTCAAAAGAAAGGAGAATGGGACAACTTTGAAACCCAGCAGCACTCCAAAATGATTAACAAGTCGACTGGACTCCAATACATTAGAATTCAATGTTGAAGCGATAACTTTAATTAATTGTCATTTATTTTAAATCTTGGACTGAACAGTATGTTCCGCGCACCCTGTCGTCATGGAGTTCAATAAACAATCACAGTTGTGAATTAAATATGTATTCATAAATAATGCATAACATTTGATGTGTCAAGTAGGCCTCATTACAAATTGGATTATTTTGCCAAAATGCAAATTTTTGCAAAAACAAACTTTGAGTTGACAATCATTTTAATATAATTAAAAAAAAAAACATTTTCTCAGTTAGTTCTGGGTTTTGAGGAGAATTTATTTTTATATACAAAAATGTTTTCTTTTTGACAGTAACAGAAATTAGCAGAACTTTCTAGAGCGTTTGAATGCTACGACCGCTCTCCTCACCAATGTGCATTGTTTAAAATGAAAGCTCCTACGCTTAATGGCCATCATTGCAGTTTGGGGGATACTTTCGGCCAGCTCAGCTCTTAATCAAAAAGCAGGAGCAGGCTGTTCTGAAACTATATTTTACAGTTTACTTTCCAGTGGGACTTTATATTTGTTTAAAGGTGCATATAATTGATGGTGACAATAAATAAAATGACTTGCATTTCTATAGCGCCTTCCACGACCTCAGGACAGCCCAAAGTCATTTACAACCAATGAAGTACTTTTAAAGTCTAGTCACTGTTGTAATGTAGGAAATGTGGCAGCCAATTTGTGCACAGCAAGCTCCCACAAACAGCAATGCAATAGTGATCAGATCAACTGTTCTTAGCTGTTGGTTGAGGGATAGATGTTGAACTGGACACCAGGGTTGTGAATCTTTGGAATTCTCTGCCCCAAAGGGCTGTGGATGCTCAGTCGTTGAGTATATTCAAGGCTGAGATCGATCGATTTTTGGACTCTAGGGGAATCAAGGGATATGGGGATAGGGCGGGAAAGTGGAGCTGAGGTCGAAGATCAGCCACGATCTTACTGAATGGCGGGGCAGGCTCGACGGGCCGTATGGCCTACTCCTGCTCCTAATGCTTATGTTCTTAATCCTTAAGGGCAAGGAAGCCTTATGTATTCTCAGTGGAAAAAAGGAGGGTTGAGGATAATGGCTAAATAGCGACATTCATGGAGAAAGTAACTAAAACGTATTTCATCAAGTACAAAAAGTGCAATGGTCAGAAAATAGGGACAAGTATTAAAAAAAGCTGACAATAATTAAAACCAGTACAGGAAACTTTCGTTTATCCGGCACCCAAATATCCGGAATTCTCGCTTAACCGGCAAAAATCATCCTCCGAAAACTCCTCTCAAATAACCGGCAATGTTGCCGAGTCGCAGTCGAGTCTCCGCGAACGCCGAGTGCTCCGAAAAATCCTCTCAAATAACCGGCAATGTTGCCGATCCCGAGTCCGTGAACGCCGATTTAGTCAGTAGGGGTACTTTTCAAAAGTGCCACTACTCGGCCTCCTGGCGCTGTCGCAAGTCCGAAACATTGCAGTCGCTTGAATAGATTCTCCCGTGCTGCTTGGAGTCTCTTTGTTAAAAATAGCCTCGGTAGATATAACTCTCTGTTATCCGGTACTTTCGATAAACCGGCACCACGCCGGTCCCGTCGATGCCGGATAAACGAAAGTTTCCTGTATTAGGAATGTTAAGGTAGCATTAGAATAAAAGGGTAGTGAACAATTGCAGTGGTGAAGGCAGTGTTTTTCTCAGTTAGTTTAGGAAGTAGAGAATGATCAAGGACTACATCCGTCCTTTGAACGGTCTGTTAAGGCAAATTATGTATGAAGATAAGAAAATGGCTGATAAATTAAATCGATACCTTGCATCTGTTTTTACTTTCTCTACGCCACATTCCCTGTATTATACAAGTGTTTGGCAAAAATTTACTTCAGCAGAAGTAAGCAGGGAAACGGTTTTAGCCGAGATTAATGCGTTGAAGATGGATGGTGCTGCAGCAATCAACGCCGTTTACCCCAGAGTGCTCAGGGAGATGGGGTGGGGGTTTGTGTGAGCCACTAGCTCATGTATTCAATGGCTCGTTGATGTTCCGAGTTGGTTTCTGAGGACTGGAGGGCGACTGATGTGGTCTGTTATTTAAGAAAGAGTGGGAATCACACCCTGGAAGTTACAGGCCTGCAGGCTTAACTTCTGCCGCAGGGGGGGAACTGTTAGAAAGTGTTGTGCGCACTGTGATATATGGTCACTGGGAGAGTACAGTGGTTATTAAGGGTACCAACATGGCTTTGGAAAGTACAGTCCCTGCCTCACTAACATGATTTAGTTCTTTGAGGAAACGACCAGTGTGATGGATGAAGGCAATCCAGTCGATGTAGGTCACCATGGTTTCCAAAAAGCTTTTGCTAAAGTTCCTCATATACAGCTATTGGAAAAGAAATGACACTTATTACTGGATAGCTAGCACCTTGGATAGGCAACTGGTTAAAATCATGTAACCAGAGAGTTATTACTAATGGCAGTGACTGAGGCCTAGTTACAAGCAGAGTTCCTCAGTACTAATCAGTTACTGCGTATCATTTTCATTAATGATCTAAAGCAGGGCTTTGATTCTCAAATCCTTGGATGATACAAAAATGCGCGCTGGGGGATTGAAATAAAGAACAAATCTACGGGTTGCATGCAGATTTCTTGGGTAAATGCTCCAAGGCTTGGGTTAAAAGGGAATATGATTGAGGTTTTTTCTTAATGATGAAAGGTTTTGATACAGTCTGATTAGAGAGATTATTTGAAATAGATGGGGAGGATAGGACAGAAGGTCTGTTTTTAATTCATTCTCGAGATGCGGGCATTGCTGGCAAGGCCAGCATTTACTGCCCATCCCCAGTAGCCCTGATTGTATCGGTTTGATATAACCAAGTCCCAGTGTACATAAGAAATAGGAGCAGGAGTCGGCCATTTGGCCCTTCGAGCCTGCTCCTCCATTCAATAAGATCATGGCTGACCTTCTACCTCATCTCCACTTTCTTGCACTATCCCCATATCCCTTGATTCCCTTAATATTCAAAAATCTATCGATCTCTGTCTTGAATATACTCAATGACAGAGCCTCCACAGCCCTCTGGGGTAGAGAATTCCAAAGATTCACCACCCTCTGAGTGAAGTAATTTCTCCTCATCTCAGTCCTAAATGGCCGACCCCTTATTCTGAGACTGTGACCCCTGGTTCTAGACTCCCCAGCCGGGGGAAACATCCTCCCTGCATCTACCCTGTCAAGTCCTGACTGTAGGACTGGAGTCACATATAGACCAGACCGGGCAAGAACGGCAGGTTTATCATTCGCGAAAGAACATCAGGGAACCAGTTGAGATTTTACGACAATCCGACAGCTTCATGGTCACTTTTACTGAGACCAGCGTTTTATTTCCAGAATTTGAACTCAATTCAAATGATCAAACTGCCACGGTGGGATTTGAACTCACGGAATCAATAATCCAGGCCTCTGGACTGTTAGTCCAGTAACAATAACCACTACACTACCTGCCACTCCCACAGACTCGGCAGGTTAGATGCCAGCGTGTACTTATTTTTGCATCACCCTTTGGATCAAACGTCCACACATGTGGTGAGCATAGGATCGCTAAGAGTCCTTTAAAAGGGAACTTAAGTTCCTGAAAGAAGAGGACATTGCCAATTACAGGGGGTAAGTGGTTAGTTAGTTCAGACTGTAATACATCATCGGGCAACAGTGGTCTGGAGCTTGCTTAATTGCCTCAGTTAGTCGGAGAGGAGTTTCCCCCAGAGTTTTACTTGAATTGGCCGCATTTCTTTTTAAATCACTTCCAGGAAACAACATTGCTCGAGGACGGGAGAATGGTGTACAAGCGTCGACTGGAAGGGGCGTGCTTCATACTCCTGATGGTTTCCCCTCGCTCTTCTTTTCGAATGCATCTGGTTAAACAGCAGCTATTCTACTGCCCACTATAGAATCATAGAGCATAGAAGAAAGATAGATACAGGCGTGCATTTATATAGAACCTTTCAACAGTAATTTTTTGAAGTGTAGTCACTGGTGTAATGTGGGAAACGCAGCAGCCAATTTGCGCACAGCAAGGTCCCACAAACAGCATTGTGATAAGAACAGATGACCTGGTCATTAGGTGTTGGTTGAGGGATAAGTATTGGCCAGAGCACCGGGGAGAACTCCCCTGCTCTTCTTCAAACAGTGTCATGGGATCTTTTACGTCCAGCTGCGAGGGCAGACGGGGCCTCGGTTAAACGTCTCATCCGAAAGACGGCACATCCGAGAGTGCAGCGCTCCCTCAGCGCCGCTCTGGGAGCGTCAGCCTAGATTTCTGTGCTCAAGTGGGACTTGAACCCACAGCCTTCCGACTCAGATACGAGAGTGCGACCCACTGAGTCACGGCCGACACCTGAAGGGATTCGGCCCATCCTGCCTGTGCCGGCTCTGGGAAAAATCTATCCAATGACTCCCACTCCCCGGCTCTTTCCCCCGTAGCCCTATCTTGGCTTGCTCCCTGGGATTTCATCAGTATGCAAGAAGAAAATAGCAAATTATAAAAATTGCACATCCCAATAATTTATTTTGCTTAAAAGGAAACAGGAATCCAAACCCCCCAGGTTAACACTTTACTAAGCTCAATTTAATTTCTTCAGCATTTTAAATAGCTTTTTTGTCAGGACTTGCCCCGCTTATTAAAATATTTCATAAGCTGGCTACTTCCACTCCCTCAATCCTGTTACTTGGCTGAAAAAATCCTACCTTTCCAAATTTAACACAACCTCCTTGGGGATTTAAGCACCACCAGATGCTTAAATCTTTAGTGGTCATTACATTGTCTCGCCTCACTCAGTCTTTCTGCTTTTTGAACCCTTTCCAAGAAGGCTTTTAACCTCGATAAATTCCACTTGACATTTTTATGAGAAAATCTATCACTATAGATTTATAAGGTTTGATCACGTAATTGTTTTAAAGGTCAAATTGATTTTTTTTTCGAAAAGGAGAGAGGAAAAAAAAAAATCAACAATAAGGTTGCGAGAATGCCGCACTCCCAGTTGTAGGCGCCAGCTTCATAGTCCGCCCTTGACCCATCGCTCGACTGTTTCTTGGTTGGGTCATTGGAAAGAGGGCTTGGTGGTGACGCAGCTCACTGTGTGTCAGTGGGCCCCCAAGTGGACTGCCATTCAGCTCCATTGATGGGTGACCACAGGAGAGCTTGCATCCAGTAAAGTGAAGGGAAGATCGAACCGAAGGTACCAGGAAATGAGGACAGAGTTACAAAGGTTGCGTGGTGGACCAACACTTTGAGAGGTTCAACGTGCCGTGCGTAAAGGAATGTTGGGTTTCTGCCCACGATTCCACCTGCCCGTGACCGTTCCAATGCGCCTGCACTGCACTGGAGAACTACCGAGCGCCAACCAATGCAAACTTCTTAGCGGGCAGCCGTAGAATGGCTGATCTCCAGCTATCCTAGCAGAACATAGGAACAGGAGGAGGCCATTCAGCCCCTCGAGCCTGCTCTGCCATTCAGTTAGTTCATGGCTGATCTGCACCTCAACTCCACTTTCCCACCTTTGCTCCATATCCCTTGATACCCTGACCCAACACAAGTCTATCAATCTCAGTCCTGAAAGCTCCAATTGTCCACGGCCTTGTGGGGCTAGTGCATGGTGTGGGCCCACCATAAAGGAGGTGGAAATCGGGGAGAAAAAGAACTGAATCCTGGGACAACAACAGCTGTGTGGCAATTGACAACTTCCACACAATCGGTGCTTGGCATTCATGTTTGCTGACTAGAAATAAACAGGTAAAAGGTGTTCAAAACCTCTCCTTTGTCGCCTCCATGTCCAGCAAAAGCTTGGTAGAAATGATGAGGGGGAAATAAAAAATACAGCTCGTAATCAGTCTGTAAAGTGACACCAGTCACATGAAGCAGAAGCACCCTTAAGGTAATCTCTTCGCTTCACACCAGCAGACTGTGCCGGCTTGTCTGAGCGAATGGAGATCCAACATTACTGCACCTGCGATTATTATAAGAGAGACTTTTCAAAAGACAAGTTAAAGAAAGAAAGGCTTGCATTTATATCGTGCCTTTCACGACCACCAGACGTCCCAAAGCACTTTAAAGCCAATGGAGTACTTTAAAAAAAAAGTAATCATTGTTGTAATGTGGGAAACACAGCAGCCAATTTGCGCAAAGCAAGCTCCCACAAACAGCAATGTGATAATGACCAGATAATCTGTTTTAGGGATGTTGATCGAGGGATAAATATTGGCCAGGACACCCCTGCTCTTCTTTGAAATAGTGCCATGGGATCTTTTACATCCACCTGAGAGAGCAGACGGGGCCTCGGTTTAACATCTCATCTGAAAGACGGCACCTCCGACAGTGCAGCACTCCCTCAGCACTGCACTGGAGTGTCAGCCTGGATTTTTGTGCTAAAGTCTCTGGAGTGGGGCTTGAACCCACAACCTTCTGACTCAGAGGCGAGAGTGCTACCACTGAGCCACGGCTGACACACCATTTTTTTCTTAAAAATAAAAGCACTTAGTGACAAATCAGAGTGTAAATTCTTAGCACCCAACAACACTTGATCCCTATAGTCTCCTTCCCCTTGAACTAAACGGGGACCAAGTCAGCAATCCTCTTTCTGACGAGTGGAGACGATGCCAAAGTTTGGTCTACGGCTCTTAAGTTGGCTCACCTGAAAACTGGTACTCGAGACTGGTGCAAAGAGAGAGATTTATGACAGGGGCTGCATGGGAAACTTCAGCTGCTTCCTAAAGAGGTGACTTTAAAACGAGTCACCCGGCCGGGCCGACAGCCAGCTGGCCCAAGTGTTCAAAGCCGGTCAAGTCAGATGATTGATGACCAGTTGCAAAACTTCATTGTTCTGAACAAAATCCGATAGGCGTGTTATACTTGGCTTCTGTGTCCACCAGCATGCACCAGGGTGTTGGCCGTGTGAAACTCTTAATTGTGAGCGACAGGTAGGCCCATTTTATTTGTTAGCTTAAACTAAACTGTGAAACTTTCAACACATTGTGTGGTGTCACAAGAAGAATTTAACTCTAACCTATGACTGTGCCAAGTTAGACATTTTTATGAGCTGGGAGGTAGGCCAGTGATCGCAGCAATCGAATACTGGACCCCGATTTAATGGGCTCAAGTTCAAATCCTAGTCTCGAGTACCTTTCAAACTTGATTCTCTTCAATGGCTTGGTTTCATTTCATCCGAGGGGGCCTCCATAATTGTCAAGTCTTTTGAAGAATCGTGAAAAGAGTTGTCGCTTACATCTTGCTCCCAAAACTTTACCGTAAATATATTGCGGGTAAAATTGTTGTTGGGCAGTTGCGCAAAAAGGGCGATAGCGAACCGGCAGCCCAGTTTACACCCTGCCCGATTTTCATTTCTAGTGGCCCGGGGCCAGGAGTTGGGGCTGGGTTGGGTGTCAGGAGACCGGGAATAAGCATAGAAACATAGAAGAAACATAGAAAAATAGGAGCAGGAGTAGGCCATTCGGCCCTTCGAGCCTGCTCCGCCATTCAATATGATCATGGCTGATCCTCGATCTCAATACCATATTCCCGCTCTCTCCCCATACCCCTTGATGCCTTTTGTGTCTAGAAATCTATCTATCTCCTTCTTAAATATATTCAGTGACTTGGCCTCCATCATCAGGAGCACGAAGGTATCTAACAGCGATTACGAGGTATCGTCATCTAAGTAGATGTCGCAGGAGTCAGAATATCCATGGAAATCGACACTGGTGCATCCGTGAGCGTAGTACCGGAATCGCTATATCGCGACAAGTTGCGTGATTATCGACTAGAGAAATTGAAGGTAGAGCTGCGAGACTACTCAGGAGAGAAAATCCCTGCAGTAGGAAGTGTCACCCTACCAGTGAAATACAAGGATCAGTGTCAGTGCTTGCCTCTCATAATACTGGCAGGAGACAAGCCTGCCTTGATAGGTAGAAATTGGTTGGGATCACTGAAGCTGGATTGGAATGAGATTTTTCGTGTGGAAGCGAAATTTGCATCAAAAGATTATGTCAACAGCAGTATCCGAATGTGTTCAGCAAAATGGGCAGTCGATCCAAGACTTCAACGTGAGTGTCAGAGCGCAAAAGGACACAAGACCAGTTTACTGAATGCCACGTCCCGTACCATACGCACTCAAGGAGAAAGTTGAGCAAGAACTCAAAAGACTAGAAACTGAGAACATTGGCCCAGAAATTCGTCCGAATACGGGAGAGTACGCACTGTGTACTCACCCATATTCGGTCCCGAAGTGCCGGTTTGCCTGCATGCACTGCGCATGCGCGGGAAACCGGCACTTCCGATATTGCGAAGGGGGCGGTTCCTAAGTGAACCGCGTGCGCACTACAGTCTCTGCGCACGCAGCACACTTAGTTTTTTTTTCAGGTTTGAACGCGAAGGTAAGTGTTGAAGATTTTACACATGAAGAAAGGAGGCGTAAGACCCCCTTTTAACAAGGTAAGTAGTTAATTAAGTATTATTTTAATTTTTTTTCAACAGGTTTATCTTTTTTAGAGACTTTAAAGAAAGGTAAGTTTATTTTTATAACTTTTAAAAAGAATTTAAATTTTTTCAAAAATTTAAATTTTTGTTTAAAGTGGTTAATTTATTTAACTATAGTTATTTTATTAATGTGATGGTTTTTAAAAAAAAATTAATTGAGGTTTAGCTGTTCTTTTGGGGGCAAGTTGTATTCATAGCTTTGACAGCTCTTGCTGTCAAAACTATGAATGAAAGATGGTGTGCTGCCATTGGCTCTAACTGGCCCACGTGATCCCAGAGGTCGCATCGAACTAACTGCGCCTCTGGGACACGCACACACTGCGCGCCGGCACCAGGGAGAGGCCCAGGAACTGAAGTTCGTGTGGGCCAAAACCATAAAGGCAGGCGCGGAGTGCGATATCGTGGGGGATCCTTACCCCCGCGGCAACCATCGAAGTCCAATTTCTGGGCGATTATCTCTAAGGTAGATCTGAGTAATTGGGCTACACCCATTGTTGTTGTACCTAAGTCAGATGGTAAGGTAATGTTGTGTGGTGATTATAAGGTAACTGTAAACCAGGTTCTAGAGTGTAATCTACCCAATACGTTGGCAAATGTGGAAGATTTGTTCACAACGCTGACAGGTGTCCAGATCTTTTCAAAGTTAGATCTAACAAACGCCTACCTACAACTTGAGTTAGGTGAAGAGTCCAAGTCATGCTTGACTATAAATACTCACCGAGGCCTAAATCAGTTCAATAGGCTACCGTGTGGAGTGTCTTCTGCCCCCGACATATTCCAGGGGGTGATGAACCAAATTTTGCAAGGGATTGAAGGGGTAGTGTGTTATTTGGATGACAGACTCATTTCAGCACCAAACAGGCAAATCCATGATGAGGTGTTGAATGAAGTGCTCAAACAGCTAGAGAAGCACGGAGTACGAGTGACAGCTCACAAATGTGAGTTGTTTCAAAACTCAGTGGAGTACTTAGGGCACAGAGTAGACAAAGATGGATGCAATCAGAAATGCACCCACTCCCAAGAATGTCTCTGAACTTCGATTATTTTTGGGTCTTTTGAATTATTATGGAAAGTTCCTCCCAAACTTGGCTACACTGTTACATCCACTGAATGAGCGGTTGAGAAAACAGGTCCCTTGGAAGTGGTCAAAAGAATGCGACACAGCAGTCAAAGAGTGTAAAAGCCAGTTAGTAGAGAGTACCATGTTAGTTCACTATGATGTATCCAAGGGGATCAAGCTAGCATGTGACGCCTCTCCATACGGAGTTGGGGCAGTGATCTCTCATGTACTAGATAGTGGGGAGGAGAGACCAATTGCTTTTGCTTCATGCACTCTCAGTGCCAGTGAGCGGAATTATGCGCAGATCGAAAGGGAAGCTTTGTCATTGATTTTTGGGGTCAAGAAGTTTCACAAATACTTGTTTGGTTGTAAGTTTACCATAGTCACTGACCATAAAAACCCTGACAGCAATCCTCCATCCAAAGTCCACAGTTCCAACGTTAGCTGCAACCCGAATGCAGAGATGGGCTTTGATTTTGTCAGCGTACACATATGACATTGAGTACAGACGATCAGCTGATCACAGTAATGCTGATGCTATGTCCAGGTTGCCATCCCCATCACAAGTTACACCCAATAAGGAAGAAGTGTTCTATTTCTCATACATTTCAGCTGTGACTGACAGCTCATCAGAGATTGGTAGGGCAACAAAACGTGACCCAATTATGTCAAAGGTGTATGATGACATAGCAAATGGATGGTCAAACCAGGTAGCAGAGGAAGATATCCATCCATACTTTGTTCGTAGAAATGAATTGTCAGTGGATAAAGATTGCATCATGTGGGGAGCAAGAGTGGTTATCCCAAATAGGTTCAGGTCTAAATTGTTAGGAGATCTTCATGATCAGCACCTAGAAATGTGCTTGACCAAGAGCTTTGCACACAGTTACTTACGGTGGCCAGTTTTAGATAAAGTGAATAGTCAGTCAGTGTACAACATGTCAATCGGTGAGCAAGAAACCACCATCAGTACCATTACAGCCATGGAAATGGCCTCCCTGAGTGTGGCAAAGGTTACATGTAGATTTTGCTGAGCTAGAAGGGCAGCAATTGTTCATAGTGATAGTCACTCGAAGTGGGTAGGGGTGTTTCCAATGTGGATAATAACAAGCAAAAGACTAGACAATTTGCGAAGATTGTTTTCTTCATACGGCCTCCCAGAAGAAATTATGTCTGATAATGGGCCACAAATTTTGTTGAGTTCACACAGTTCATGAGCAGAAACGGTGTGAAACATACCAAAGTTCCACCGTACCATCCTGCTTCAAACGGTGCAGCAGAGTGCACAGTACAAATTGTCAAACGTGCCCTCATCAAGCAAATGTCGGATCCAAATCCAAAGAAACGTCAGTTGTCGTTGGACCACAAACTGACAAATTTTCAGATTACCTATCGGAATACTCCTCATACCAGCAGTCATTTCTCAAACGACAGCCACGAACCAGGTTCTCGCTGTTAAAGCCAAACTTGGCACAGTCCGTAGAAGAGAAACAATCAAGGCAGAAAGAGAGTCATGATAAAAGTAGAGTTAGAGAGGGAAGTGTGAAGTTGAATCAGAAGGTTAGAGTGAAGAACCATCACCATAAATGGTTAAAGTGTTTACCAGGAAGTGTAGTGAAGATATGTAGCCCTCGCACATATTTGGTCAAGATGTTTGATCATGGAAAGGTTAGGTTTGTTCACATTGATCATATCTTACCTACAGATGTGGAAGGAGTTGAAAGCTGAGATGATTCAATTTATTCTGATGAGTTAGATAGTCTTGTTACAAGTAGAGCACCAGTAGCAAATCCTACATCAGACGTACCAGAAACAAGTCCAAGACAAAGTCAGAATTTAAGTTTGAGCCTGAGTCAGGCAGACAAACAGTCTGAAAGTGTAGAGAGTCCAAATGTAGATCAAAGTCAGCCCTTGCAGAAAAATTCTCCATAGGCTCAGCCTAGAATGAATCAAAGTCCTACAACAAGATCTGAAAGTTCTGTTCAAGAAAGATGGTATCCTCTTCAAAACAGAAAACCAGTGGTTAAGTTTAATCTGTAAATATGGAAAATATCTTTTGTTCGTGTTACAGAATTCTATAGTAGAATTTGGAAACATAAAATGGGTTCCATTTGAGAAATGTATACCAAGAGTTGTGTATACCATGCAAGTCATGTACAATGATTATTTGCTATGATTAACTTCTTCAATAAAGGAAGAAGTGTAATAGAGCCACCTGGTGGACTACTGAAGTATATAATAATAAAGCCATGTACAGTACAGTTCTTACCGGAAGCCACGTTGTGCTGTTGTATATATATGCTGTGTCTCAAGATATCAGTCATAATCCCACGTTGCCTGCTCCATTCCTAAATCCCTTTATTCCCCTTTCCTTTAACCACCTATTCAACTTATTTGTAAATGTTCTCCGCTCCTTTGGGAACCCAGGAATAGTACAGTAGTGTTTTTCTTTGAGGGATGCAGAGATGTTAATGGAGACTCAAATTCTCAAGATACAACTTGCTCCTAAAAAGTGTCAATATAATGTTTAAATTCTCTATCTCGCCTACTTGTAGGCTTGCATGAGTCTATGCATATCTACCTGAGTGACAAAACTCGGCAGCATACCAAATTTTTTTTTTTTTTAAACAAATAATTTTAACCGTACAACAGTGATGAAAGGTCCGGATTAAAGTTTAACAAATTTGATTCGACAGCTCAAGCAGTTGAGTGCTCCTAACCAGTCATGGGTCAGCCCCAGGGCATCCTGCCACTCATGCTCACTTACTGCAGAACTGATTTGAGTTTAGTCAATGCTCAGCCGCACTGCTCAATACAACAGCAGCTAAAAAACTCCAGGTTGATATTTATATCTCAGAAGGAAAGGGAAACTTGTCTATCTTTACATAGGATATACGGCACAGAAACAGACCATTCGGCCCAACCAGTCCTTCTCAGCATTTATGCTCCACACGAGCCTCCTCCCGTCTTTCCTCATCTAAATCTATCAGCGTAGCCCTCTATTCCCTTCTCCCTCATATGCTTGTCCAGCCTCCCCTTAAAAGCATCTATACTATTCACTTCAACCACTCCCTGTGATAGCGAGTTCCACATTCTCACCACTCTTTGGGTAAAGAAGTTTCTTCTGAATTCCCTATTGGATTTCTTGGTGACTATCTTATATTGATGGCCTCTAGTTATGCTCTTCCCCACACACAAGTGGAAACAGTCTCTCTGTATCCACTCTATCAAAATTTTTCATAATTTTAAAGACCTCAATTAGGCCACCCCTCAGCCTTCTTTTTTCAAGAGAAAAGAGACCCAGCCTGTTCATCCTTTCCTGATATGTATACCCTCGCATTCTGGTATCATCCTTGTAAATCTTCTCTGCACTCTCTCCAGTGCCTCTATATCCTTTTTATAATATGGCGACCAGAACTGTACGCAGTACTCGAAGTGTGGTCTAACCAAGGTTCGATACAGGTTTAGCATAACTTCCCTACTTTTCAATTCTATACCTCTAGAAATAAACCCTAGTGCTTGTTTTTTTTTATGGCCTTGCTAAACTGTGTCGCAACTTTGTGATTTGTGTATTTGTACTCCGAGATCCCTTTGTTCCTCTGCCCCACCTAGACTCACACCCTCCAAGTGATAAGTGACCTCCCTATTCTTCCTACCAAAATGTAATACCTCACATTTATCTGTGTTGAACTTCATTTGCCAATTATATGCCCATTCTGCAAGTTTATTAATGTCCTGTAATTTGTTGCAGTCCTCCTCAGTATTGACTATCCCCCCCAATTTGGTGTCATCCGCAAATTGAAAAATTGTGTTTTTGATTCCTAAGTCTAAATCGTTAATGTAAATTGTGAACAGCAGTGGTCCCAGCACTGATCCTTGTGGAACGCCACTACCCACCTTCTGCCACTGTGAAAGCTACCCTTTACTCCTACTCTCTGCTTTCTGTCCTGAAGCTAGCCAGCAATCCATTCTCCTACTTGTCCCTGACTCTGCATTCTCTGACCTTGTTCATCAGTCAATTATGGGGTACCTTATCGAAGGCCTTTTGAAAATCTAGATAAATTACATCTACTGCATTACCATTGTCTACTCTCTCTGTTACCTCTTCAAAAAATTCAATGAGGTTGGTCAAGCAAGACTTTCTCTTTTGAAATCCATGCTGACTATTCATTAGATTTTTGGTTTCTAGATGTTCTATTTTCTCCTTTAGTAGGGATTCCATTATTTTTCCTGCCACCGACGTTAAAGCTGACTGGTCTATAATTCCCTGGACATGTTCTATCCCCCTTCTTAAATATCAGTATTACGTTAGCTATCCGCCAGTCCTCTGGCACTATACCTTTTTCTAACGAATTATTAAATATGTGTAGTAATGCCTCTGCTATCACTTCCCTCGATTCTTTTAAAATGCGTGGATGCAATCCATCCGGACCAGGGGTTTTAACTTCTGAGTTTGATTAATTTATTTAATACATCCATTTTTATTTTAAATGTACTTATCTCATTACTAATCTCATCATCCAATGCCATGTCCACCTGTTCTATCTCCCTTGTAAACACTGAAGCAAAATAATGATTTAATATTTCTGCCATCTCTCTATCGTTACCTGTGGTATTATCCTGTTTATCCCTTAATGGCCCTATTCCCATTCCAACCTTCCATTTTTGATCTCCGACCTGAAACATTAACTCTGTTTCTCTCTCCACGGATGCTGCCTGGCCTGCTGAGTGTTTCCAGCATTTTCTGTTGTTACTCCATTTTTTATTGATGTGCCTATAAAATATTTTACTATTTTGTTTTATGTTCCTTGATAATTTAATTTCATAGTTCCTCTTTGCCTCCCTAATTATGTTTTTGACTTCTCTCCTAATTGTTTCGTATTCTCTCCTCTGCTGTCTATGCACTTAATGTATGCCTCTTTCCTTACCCTCAGTTGTTCCCTTATGGCTTTATTCATCCACGGAGTCTCATTATTATTTAGTTTGTTCTTTCCTTTTAGCGGAATATTTTTTCCTGCACTCTGTTGAACACCGTTTTAAATGTTTCCCATTGCTGTTCTACATAGTTGTTTGCCAATATTGTTGCCCAAGTTCTATTCCCAGCCCCTCAAAATCAGCTTTTCTCTAATCTATTAACCTGGTTTTTGTCATTCTTATTTCCTTCCCAATTATCATCTTAAAGCGTATTATATTATGGTTACTATTGCCTGAATGTTCCCCTACCTTTACTTCTCTGATCTGCTCTGGTTCATTCCCCATTACTAGATCCAATAGCAAATCCTCCCTTGTTGGGCTTTTTACATATTGGGTTAGAAAGGAGTCCTGTACACATTGTAGGTACTCTCTTGCCTAATTTTACTTGTGATTGTCCGCGTGGCAGTATAGAAGATGGTCTTGCTCGGGGTGTAGCTGGGTGGTAGTGAGCAGATTGCAACAGAAGCCACTTAATGAGCCGTAACTTGCGGCCCTTACGGGTGCGTACGAGGTGTGTACGTGCCCGTAGGGGCAGCGCAAGTTCCGGGTTTAGGCGTGCGAAGAAGCATGCGCTAAAACCCGGAACTTGCGATCTGTCAAGAATCATCGCACACATTCCCGGGAAAAGGGCCTCCGCGGGCGGAGAGTTGCGCTATTTGCCCAACTTCTGCCAAGCGAATGCCTGTTAAATTCTTACGCCTGGTAAAAGCATACGCAAGGCCTGATTTTACCAGCGCAAGAGTTTTAAAAAACATAAAAATAAATGTTTTCAATCATCTAAACTTTTAAAAACCTGTACAATAAGGTAAAGTTATTTTTAGCCCCTTTAAAACATTTACATTTATTTTTCAAAAGATTAAATTTTTGTCTTAAATGTTTAATTATAGTGTATTTTCATTAATTTTAATTATGTATTTTTTTTAAATTTGTACTGTTAAATGTATTTTTTGTGTCATCCCCATTCATGCTTATGGAGGTTTCTGTACATAGGGAATCCCCATAAGCATGAATGGGGATTCCCTTCTTTGATTGGTTGGGCCGGCCCACGTGATCCCGGGGGCACTTGTGAACCGCCTGCGCCCCTGGGATACGTGGGCCTCTGTGCATAGAGGCGCTTAGGAGCGTGAGTCTCCGTGGATCCTGAGGCAGAAGGCAAGTTCGTAGACTTTTTGCTGATCAGAGGCATCCACCCGCGGGAAGCCTCCGACCACAAATTCAGCCCCATTAAGTGGGGGAGGCTGTAATTAAAAAATAAATCCCCCAGATAGTTTTGTGGTGCCCACTGTGACACTGAGCCATAAAGACCAGAAAATCCCAGGGGCAACCCTATCGGTACTGATCTCACCCAGGTCAGCAGTTGGGGACCTCTGTGTCCCTTGGTTTGGAAGGTGGGAAAAATCATCCAAATTCTCATCCTCGTTTTCAAATCCCTCCATGGCCTCGCCCCCCCCCATCTCTGTAACCTCCTCCAGCCCTACAACCCTCCGAGATCTCTGCGCTCCTCCAATTCTGGCTTCTTGCACATCCCCGATTTTAATCGCTCCACCATTGGCGGCCGTGCCTTCAGCTGCCTCGGCCCCGAGCTCTGGGATTCCCTCCCTAAACCTCTCCGCCTCTCTCTCATCCTTTAAAACGCTCCTTAAAACCGACCTCTTTGACCAAGCTTTTGGTCACCTGTCCTAATGTCTCCTTATGTGCCTCGGTGTCAAATGTTGGTTGATGACGCTCGTGAAGCGCCTTGGGACATTTTACTATATAAAGGCACGTTGTTGTTGTTGCTGCTGCACATGGTGACTGTCTTGTGATGCCTGCTGGAAAAGCCTGTGTGTAAAGGCACTGAATAAGGGCAGGACCGTTTCCGACTGTGAAGCCTTCCACAGTGAAATAGCCTGCTAAGGCTCACCCATGAAGAAGAATAGCCACTTGTGTAAAGGCACCAGAGGGCAGTACCCCAGTATGAATCTGCATCTTCTGGACAAGTAAAAAAAAATTAAAAAATTCCATTAACAAAATAGAAAACTTCAACAGTTAATTACCCAATAACACATCTGGCACAGTGCCATTTGATCACCAATATCACATCTGGAATTGTGCCAGTTTTACATTTTTTTAAACCAGCTACTTATGCTAACGTTCAATAAAGGACATGATAGTTGGAAGAACCCAATGTAGTTTACTACCAGAAGGGGAGGGAGAAAAAGTAAGTCGAGGTTTCGCCGTGAGATTTGAGCCAAGATATCATATAATTTATCTTCATATACAGTTGTCTGAGAGATTAGTTCACAATTCTTCCCACATCCTTGTAACATAGCTCAAGGCTTTCCCACAGTACTGAAGTGGTTTTACGAGCACAAGGTTTGATTTTGACATGATAAAGCAACAGACAGATGAAAGAAAAATTGAATTTGCATTTGTACAGCACATTTCATGTCTTCATGACATCCCAAAGTGATTTACAATCAGCAAATTACTTTATGAGTAGTCACTGTTATTTTGTAAGCAAATGTGGAAAATAATTTGCATTATTCATAGCAATTAATAACAGCTTGCTTTTACATAGCACCTTTAACATAGTAAAATATCCCAAAGCACTTCACAGGAGCGTTATCGAATCAAAGGAGGAGACATTAGGGCAGGTGACCAAAAGCTTGGTCAAAGAGGTAGGTTTTTAAGGAGTGTCGGAAAGAGAGGCGGAGAGGTTTAAGGAGGGAATTCCAGAGCTTAGGGCCGAGGCAACTGAAGGCACGGCCACCAATGGTGGGGTGAAGGCAGTGGAGAGTCATGCTAATGACCTGTCCATGTATAAATGCCTTAAGTTACGAAGGGTTGTGAATCTTTGGAATTCTCTGCCCCAGAGGGTTGTGGATGCTGAGACGTTGAGTATATTCAAGGCTCAGAGCGATAGATTTTTGGACTCTAGGGGAATCAAGGGATATGGAGATTGGGCGGAAAGTGGAGTTGAGGTCAAAGATCAGCCATGATAGGCTTAAAGGTCCGTATGGCCTACTCCTGCTCCTAATTCTTATGTTTTTATGTTACAGAAACAACGTAGGCAAATATAAACATCAACAGTGGAGAACCGTGATCTGCTGGATGCGAGGTAAGATGATACTCCGATCGGAATCAAATATCCTGCTCTGGACAGATAGCAGTGGAAGAAATGGATCACCTCGTGGGCCACTAGGAACAGGAGACTCCAACTAACTAACTTCTAATCACTCCCATGTGTCCATTACCTTGCAAAGTATGTGCATGTGCAGGTTTGGAAAACAAGGGAAATAAATGCCTCCGAAATGAACGAATGCCCCCTTTTGGGTTTTTTTTTGGGGGGGGGGGGGGGGGGGGGGTTGTGCATGGAATCAAACGGATCATCCTCTAATTCTGAAGAGCAGTTGAGAGATTTTCCTAAAACACTCAGTTCATCCCCATATTTTCCTCCATTAGTGAAAAGGTTGCATGAGGAAATAAAGAGGGAAGAGCCCAAATGTCAATCCTTCCAGCCCCATTCCTGGTCTGAAGAATCTTCTTCCAACTTCTCTCAACCTTCCACTCCATAATGGCACAGTCGCCCGTTCCTCCAGAGCACCATACGCACTGGGTTGTGTCTCGAGGTCGACAAGGAAAGCATTGCGGAACGGGAATGGTTGGACCTTGCATTAGGCTGGAGGACGGTCCCCATACTCAACCTTCAGCAAAGTCTTCGGGTCTTGTTGTACTTTCAGAAGCCAAGGGTTGATTTTATGAGGGGTTGGGTCTCTCGTTATCACCTCATTTGTGCGACTTTAATAAACAGGAACTTCCTAATTAGGACTCATTGGGGGAGAAATTCAGTATCGTCCCATTTGGGGCGCAATTATCGGCCGGGCGCAAAGATTAGCGCCTGTCGCTAATTATCGCCACCGACTGCAAACTTGACTTTTATCGCCCCTGGAGGTGATTGCAGCGCTATATCAGGCGCTTCACACCTGTCTTAAGGCGCAAAGGCCGAGGAGCGAGGCGCTACCTCAGAGCGCTGGCGAAGCTCATGTAATGTCAGTCAGCAATGGAACACACACACAATGGCACGGGCCAGTTCTTAAAGGGGATGGTTAATCTTGCTTTCCATCCACATCCTGCTCATTGCAGCCTTGAATCTCGGCCTTTGCGCCTTAATGTGCTGGAAAGAACAATGGAGAGTACCAGGCAAAAAGCTCAGAGTGCAGCCCTCACAGTCTCTGCTAAATCGATACAAGGAATGGCAAATCAAAATGAACCTGCAAAGTGCTGCTCAGTACCCAAAACTCCTTCACACAACGTTGAATTTCTCCAGAAGTCTCTCCCTCTCTCTCTCTCTCTCTCTCTCTCTGAGTGCGTAGTTCAAAAATGGCACCAACAATAAAAGGCAGGAAGCGGACACCTTTAAATAGCGCTCCCCCTTTCCCTTCATGACTGCAGAACGCTCCCCTCAACCTGTCGTTGCTAGCATCAGGCGGTAAGGCAGGGGGCGCCACTCAATATCCACTCCGGGGCGATACCGGGGCGTTGCGCACTCGAGTGACGTCATGATCTGCCGGCGCAGGAGATCGTGGCGGTAGTGTTTAGCGCCGCCGCAAAATGTCTAGTTAATTTCGCGAGCGGCGCAAACTTCGCCGCGCCTGGGCGCTAGATGCTTTGCGCCCCATTAGCGCCCTCTTAAGGCTTGTGGGATTTCGGTGTCAAATGTTAGTCTGATGGTGCTCCTGTGACGCGCCTTGGGACATTTCTGAGGCTGATTGACAGGGTAGATGCTGAGAGGTTGTTTCCCCCTGGCTGGAGAGTCTAGAACTAGGGGGCACAGTCTCAGGATAAGGGGTCGGCCATTTAAGACTGAGATGAGGAGGAATTTCTTCACTCAGAGGGTTGTGAATCTTTGGAATTCTCTGCCCCAGAGGGCTGTGGATGCTCAGTCGTTGAATATATTCAAGGCTGACATACAATAAACTCTTGTTTAAACGGCACTTAATCATCCGGAATTCTTTAATAACCGGCAAAATTCAGGGAGTAGGTTTTGAGGCTTCCGCCCCAGAAGGAACGGGGCAGTAGTGTCCCGAAAACGGTGGGGAATGACTTGCCACTTGTTCCCGCCGTCGCTGTGGGCGTTGCAATCTTCCCCGCACAGTATCAGCTGGCCGCCCAGCCAAAGAGGAACCCAAAGGGAAGTTTTACTGTGTATGTGTGGGGCCAGAATAAGCAGGTGTGCTCCTTCGGCTTTTACAAAACCAGCTTGGGCTATTGCCACTCCATGTCCCACCTCCCCTCCCGAGTTCGGAACAGCCCCACAGAATTACCTTCTTCTGGTCTGAGGTTGGCCGATATATATAAATTGCCTCGGTAGGTATACCTCTCCGCTATCCGGGATTTTTAATCAACCGGCACCATCCCGGTCCTGTAGGTGCCGGATACGAAAGAGTTTACTGTAGATAGATGTTTGGACTCATGGGGAATCAAGGGATATGGGATCGGGCGGGAAAGTGGAGTTGAGGTCGATGATCAGCCATGATCTTATTGAATGGCGGAGCAGGCTCGAGGGGCCGTATGGCCTACTGCTGCTCTCATTTCTTATGTTCTTATGTTCAGGGTGCTATATAAATGCACGTTGTTGTTGGTTAAAGCAAATACAACAAAATCATGAGCGAGTGCATTAATCTTTTCAAGAGAAGCTGACACACAAGTTAAGTGTTACTTTCGATATCTGGTGTATAGTTTGAGACGTAGGATATTTTTTCAGTTGGGCGTCTGTTGGCTCTTTGGCAAAAATCCATTTGGTTGTCAGGGATTCAGAAAACCCTCCCACAAAGCAAGCCCAGTGTTTTCACAAGTCAGAAAGCGAGGGACTGCCAACACATTCTGCAGGGAATATGCTGCGTAGACCCTGCCTAATGTCCCCTCAGGATTGCGAAACATGAAGACCTCAAGGAAGAGTTGTAACATTTATTTCGAGTACTCCCAAAACAAATAGAAAGTTTTTCTGGACCTCACAACAAGCAAGTTGTGTCACTGTCTGTTCAGAAACCAGATATACCCCCTGTAGAAAGCAACTGGAAAATGACACAGTGCAGCACTGTACTATAGAAAACACTTGGAACATTTGCTCCAATTCCACAATGAATATAAAACTTTTGCATCATGGTTATGATTGCGATCAAAACAATGGCAATATATCCTATCAAACTTGAAAATATACCTCCCAACCCCACTTTAAAGTGACTCCTGCAAAAGCCAATTTTAACACTAACATACGAACATACAAATTAGGAGCAGGAGTAGGCCACTCGGTCCCGCTCCGCCATTCAACAAGATCATGGCTGATCTGATTACTCCACATTCCCGCCTACCCCCGATATCCTTTCACCCCCCTTGCTCACCAAGAATCTATCTACCTCTGCCTCAAAAATATTCAAAGACTCTGCTTCCACCACCCTCTGAGGAAGAGAGTTCCAAAGACTCACGACCCTCTGAGAAAAAATTTCTCCTCATCTGTCTTAAATGGGCGACCCCTTATTTTTAAACAGTGACCCCTAGTTCTAGGTTCTCCTACAAGAGAACCCTGTCAAGACCCCTCAGGATCTTATATGTTTCAATCAAGTCACCTTTTACTCTTCTAAACTCCAGCGGACACAAGCCTAGCCTGTCCAACCTTCCCTCATAAGACAACCCACCCATTCCAGGTATTAGTCTAGTAAACCTTCTCTGAACTGCTTCCAGCGCATTTACATCCTTCCTTAAATAAGGAGACCAATACTGTACACAGTACTCCAGATGTGGTCTCACCAATGCCCTGTATAACTGAAGCATAACTATTCAACTCATTAAGCCTCATATAGATTTGTAGAGAATTATAGCAGGGTAAGGTGACCCAATATCACAGAGCTTTTGTGTATCAATACGATGCTCGTCAGTCTGGTACGATGTTGTACTGTACTTGCAATCCCATTCGTGGCAAATTCCTCACCTTGGCCAGGCACTCCGGGTAGATGCTGAGTGGAGACTAGATACCTCCTCACAGGGAGTTGGGGACCAAAATGATAACAGGAGATAATTTTTCATCTAACTCAGATTGACCTAGTACTGGAGGTACCAGCAATACACAGCCAGCAGACCAGAGTTATACTGCTGGCTCCGCACGGTACTCTGTTCAGTGACGAAAGAGCTCAGTTCGTTAGGAGGTTACATTTTAATGTTGGGGGAGGTCTTCTGATTGACTCTTGGAGGCTGCTTGATAATTGTTGGAATTGGTGCTTCACTTTATTACTATTATTATTATTATTATTATGAGTTTCACTGCCACTTTCACATTGACGCACAGCCAAAACCACTTTGCATCGAGGCACAGGTGGAAGTATGACACGGTTAGGAACTAAATTGCCTCCAGGTTCACCTGAGCACAAAGCAAGAGAAGTTAACTAGCGGCTGCTACCCAGTTCTCATCATCAATCGATTAGGTATCAGCAAACACCAGTGATGAGTACTCCAGACAGCAACACACTTGGGACACAGAACGCAGTAGGAGTCATCTTGACATCGGGCGACAGAGTAAAACGGGCGATATCGATTCGGCCGCCCGTTACGACCTTCAATGGAAGTGAAAATCGGGAGATGTACAACGGGTGGCAAATCCCATAACGCTCATTTTACACTGTCGGCCAAAGTCCAAACGACCCCCAATGAGTCAAAGGTGAAGGTCGCACACAATGGCAGGAATTTTCCCCTATAAAAAAAAACACGGGTGGGTTTGGAGCATGGGGGCAGTTAAATTGTTAAAAATCAGAATCCCGACCGGATCCTGCCTCCACCCGCCCACGTCCGGTTTTAACGGAGGCGGGACGGGGGCGGGCGACCAACCCGCTCCCAGGGGGGCGGTACGTAATTTTAAATATTATAATGAGGCTGGAAGCCTCTTTTTTCACCTCCATTTTGAATTCAACTGCAGGAGGACAGGTTTCACACAATTCATGAAAGCCAGCAGTTAAACTGAGACGGGGACTGCTGGATCTAGGAGGTAAGTGGCTTTATACCTACCGCCTGGATACAGGGTCCCGAACTAACCCACCACCCCTAGCGATCGGAGACCCCCTCACGAGGCCTCTGATCGCCTTCTCAAGCCTCCGATCCCCACCGTGAGGACTCCCCACCTATGCCACCGATGATGCCTTGAGGATGAGTTCATTGAGTGTATTAGGGATGGGTTTCTTGAGCAGTATGTAACTGAACCGACCAGGGGGCAAGCAACCTTAGATCTGGTCCTGTGTAACGAGACAGGATTAATTAAAAATGTCCTAGTAAAGGATCCCCTTGGAATGAGTGACCATAACATGGTTGAATTCCATATTCAATTAGAGGGTGAGAAGGTTGGATCTCAAACAAGCGTGCTAAGCTTGAATAAAGGAGACTATGAAGGTATGCGAGCGGAATTGAGTAGAGTGGATTGGGAAAATAGATTAAAGGGTAAGACGACACATGATCAGTGGTGTACATTCAAGGAGTTATTTTACAACTTCCAAAAAAAATATATTCCACTGAAAAGAAAAGGGTGTAAAAGAAAGGACAGTCATCCGTGGCTAAGTAAAGAAATTAAGGATAGTATTCGACTAAAAACAAGGGCATATAAGGTAGCGAAATCTAGTGGGAGGACAGAGGATTGGGAAAACTTTAAAAGGCAGCAAAAAATAACAAAAAGATTGATTAAGAAAGGGAAGATAGATTATGAAAGTAAATTAGCAAAAAATATAAAAACAGATAGTAAGAGTTTTCATAGTTATATAAAAAGAAAAAGGGTGGCTAAAGTAAATGTTGGTCCCTTAGAGGATGAGACCGGGAAATTAATGGTGGGAAATATGGAGATGGCAAAAACACTGAATGAATATTTTGTATCAGTCTTTACAGTAGAGGACACTAAGAATATCCCAACACTGGACAAACAGGGGGCTATAGGGGGAGAGGAGCTAAACACGATCAAAATCACTAAGGAAGTGGTACTCGGTAAAATAATGGGACTCAAGGCGGATAAATCACCTGGACCTGATGGCTTACATCCTAGAGTCTTGAAGGAAGTGGCGGTAGGGATTGTAGATGCATTGGTAATAATTTTTCAAAACTCCCTGGATTCCGCTAAGGTCCCGGCAGACTGGAAAACTGCTAATGTAACACCCTTATTTAAAAAGGGCAGTAGACAGAAGGCTGGTAACTATAGACCGGTTAGCCTAACATCTGTGGTAGGTAAAATTTTGGAGTCCATTATTAAGGAAACAGTAACAGGACATTTGGATAATCATAATTTAATAGGACAAAGTCAGCATGGTTTTACGAAGGGGAAGTCATGTTTGACAAATTTGCTGGAGTTCTTTGAGGAAGTAACATATAGAGTGGATAAAGGGGAACCAGTGGACGTAGTGTATTAGACTTCCAAAAGGCATTTGACAAGGTGCCACACAAAAGATTATTGCTTAAGGTAAAAAATCACGGGATTGGGGGTAATATTCTGGCATGGATAGAGGATTGGCTATCTAACAGAAAGCAAAGAGTTGGGATAAATGGTTCATTCTCAGACTGGGAATCAGTAACTAGTGGTGTTCCACAGGGGTCAGTGCTGGGTCCCCAACTCTTTACAATCTATATTAACGATTTGGAGGAAGGGACCAAGTGTAACATATCAAAATTTGCAGATGATACAAAGATGGGAGGGAAAGTAGTGAGTGAGGAGGACATAAAAAACCTGCAAGGGGACATAGACAGGCTAAGTAAGTGGGCAGAGATTTGGCAGATGGAATACAACACTGGAAAGTGTGAGGTGATGCACTTTGGCAGGAAAAATCCTAGAGCAATTTATTATCTTAATGGCAAGAAACTGGAGAGTACTGAAGTGCAAAGGGATCTGGGGGTCCTGGTGCACGAAACTCAAAAGGTTAGTATGCAGGTGCAGCAAGTGATTAAGAAGGCAAATGGAATGTTGGCTTTCATTGCTAGGGGGATAGAATATAAAAATAGGGAGGTATTGCTTCAGTTGTACAAGGTATTGGTGAGACCGCACCTGGAATACTGCATACAGTTTTGGTGTCCTTACTTAAGGAAAGACATCCTTGCTCTCGAGGCAGTGCAAAAAAGGTTCACTCGGTTAATCCCGGGGATGAGGGGGTGGTCATATGAGGAGAGGTTGGGTAGATTGGGACTCTACTCATTGGAGTTCAGAAGAATGAGAGGCGATCTTATTGAAACATAAAAGATTGTGAAGGGGTTGGATCGGGTGGATGCGGGGAGGATGTTCCCGATGACGGGTGAGACTAGAACTAGGGGACATAGTCTTAGTATAAGGGGCTGCTCTTTCAAAACTGAGATGAGGAGGAACTACTTCACTCAGAGGGTGGTAGGTCCATGGAATATGCTGCCACAAAAAGCTGTAGAAGCTACATCATTAAATAAATTTAAAACAGAAATAGACAGTTTCCTAGAAGTAAAGGGCATTAAGGGTTACGGGGAGCGGGCAGGAATTTGGACATGAGTCTAGGTTCGGATCGGTCATGGCCCTGTGGGTAGTGGAGCGGGCCCAGGGACTGTGTAGCCTGATTCTGCTCCTATTTCGTGTGTGCAATTCTGTTAGATGCAGGAGATGGTTCTGTGATAGATAGTAGATTGGCGGTTAGGATCAGATCAGCCATGATCTTATTGAATGGCGGAGCAGGCTCGAGGGGCCGATTGGCCTACTCCTGCTCCTATTTCTTATGTTCTTATGTTCTTATGATGCAGAGGTCAGCCCCGATCCTCTCTTCCCCCCCGCCGAGGCTCCGGCTGACCCTCCCCCCCTCTGACCACCACCCCGTCGACCCCCCACCCCCGATCCCTGGCCGACTCCAATCCCCGATTGACCCCGCCCCCGATCCTTGACCGAGCCCCCTGCTGGCTGGCTGCGGGCGGGAATCCGAGGCCTCACATGAAAATCAGGCCCTGCCGTTAAAGTCGGCGGGGCCTACTGGAAACCAGGCCTCTCGGGTTTCCTGCCCGCCTCGGAGGCCCCGCCCCCAACCCGCCTACCTGGAGAAAGCTCCGGCCAACGTGTATGTTCCAGTGTGCACACATGCATACGTAGACTGGGAAAGGGCTCACTTGTTTACTGCACCTAGCATCACTGAGGAGGTTGAATGTTAAAAGTTGGGAGAGTTGTGTTGTGAGATAGGAGAATGAGAGTACAACACAGATGCTGTGCATCTGCCATAGGTTCCACACATACACAAATCTGTGTCGTTCTAGCTTATATCATATCTAATGTATTTTATATTATAGCCTCTGCTATTTTACTTGGAATGCAGTTGAATGTGATCGAGTGTTAAATTATGTTTCTAACATTGCCAGCTATTTGGGACGACCTTAAACGTACCCAAATTAAATATTCACCAAATCAAAACTATGACTTGAATTTTAACCTGTGCAAATTAATGGGAAAAAGGAAATACAACGCACGGCCCCGTAGAGACTCGGTGCAGTGGAGCAAGGAGGAGCTGCAATCGATTACAAAAGAACAAATGCGACAAGAACTTAGATGATGGCATCGAAAGTCATATATCCAAATCTGCCGATGACACAAAGATAGGCGGCATTGTAGGCAGTGTAGATGGAAGCATAAAATTACAAAGGGATATCGATAGATTAAATGAATGGGCAAAACTGTGGCAAATGGATTTCAATATAGGCAAATTTAAGGTCAGCTACTTTGGACCTAAAAAGGATAGAACAGGGCACTTTCTAAATGGTGAAAAGCTAAAAACAGTGGAGGTGCAAAGAGACTTGGGGTCCAGGTACATAGATCATTAAAATGTCATGAACAGGTACAGAAAATAATCAAAAAGGCTAATGGAATGCTGGCATTTATATCTAGAGGACTAGAATACAAGGGGGTAGAAGTTATGCTGCAGCTATACAAAACCCTGGTTAGACCACACCTGGAGCACTGTGAGCAGTTCTGGGCACCACACCTTAGGAAGGATATATTGGCCTTGGAGGGAGTACAGCGTAGGTTTACCAGAATGATACCCAGACTCCAGGGGTTAAATTACGAGGAGAGATTCCACAAATTAGGGTTGTATTCCCTGGAATTTAGAAGGTTAAGGGGTGATTTGATCGAAGTTTTCAAGGTATTGAGGGGAACAGATAGAGTAGATAGAGAGAAACTATTTCCGCTGGTTGGGAATTCTAGGACTAGGGGATATAGTCTAAACATTTGAGCCAGACCTTTCAGGAGTGAAGTTAGGAAACACTTCTACACACAAAGGGTGGCAGAAGTTTGGAACTCTCTTCCGCAAACAGCAATTGATGCTAGATCAATTGTTAATTTTAAATCTGAGATTGATAGATTTTTGTTAACCAAAAGTTATTAAGGGATATGGGCCAAAGGCAGGTATATGGAGTTAGGTCACAGATCAGCCACGATCTCATTGAATGGCGGAACAGGCTCGAGGGGCTAAATGGCCTACTCCTGTTCCTAGGTTCCTAATAAGCAGAGGAGAAAATGTAATGGGATTGGAGATAGAGGATCAGATACACCGATAGTGCTTGGACCCTGGGGGGCGGTTTTATTTTCAGTCTTGGCAGAACTAGAAAGCAACAGCCCCACACATTCCCCCCGTGCGCCCCCCCTCCCACCCCCCAGACGGTTTGGCAAGAGCAATTTCCAAGCTATGTTACAGCTGTATCAAGAGACAAATAGAATACTATTTTAACCCAAGTTTACAACATAGTGTGAATGCTTCTAAGCAAAGAGTAATGGCCCTAATTACAGGGGATTTATGCACACAGTCAGGGAAAGAAAAAAGATTTGATGCAGCACAATTGTACAGGGTCCCTTCTTGCAAATGCCTAAGGCAGGTACACGGTTAAAGTTACTGAAAGACTTGCATTTATATAGCGTATTTCACAACCTCAGGACATCCCAACGCGCTTTTACAGCCAATGAAGTACTTTTTGAAGTGTAGTCACTGTTGTAATGTAGGAAACTCGGCAGCCAATTTGCACACTGCAAGGTCCCACAAAAAGCAATGTGATAATGACCAGATAATCTGGGTTTTTTTAAAATGGTGATTAAGGGATAAATATTGACCCCAGGACACCGGGGATAACGCCCCTGCTCCTCTTCAAAATAGTGCCATGGAATCTTTTACGTCCCCCCGAGAGGGCAGACGGGGCCTCGGTTTAACGTCTCATCCGAAAGACGCCACCTCCGACAGTGCAGCGCTCCCTCAGTACTTTAGCAACAGCATCTTTTTTGATGAGGCATTCAACCGAGGCCCGCACCTGCCTGTACCAGCGAATCAGGTGGGTGTGAAAGGTGGCACGACACTATTGGAAGACCAGCACACTGTTCTCCCAATGTCCTGCCCAAGGTTCCCCCTCCAATTAACACCACTAGTTTTGGTTATTCACCTCATGGCTGTTTATGGGATGCTGCTGATGGCAGGATGGCTGCTGCTTGTCTACGCAGCAATCAGGAAACTTCGAAAAGTGCAAAGTGCTTTGAGACATTGTGAGGTGAAAGGTATAGTTTGAATCCAAGCACATTATAATACATATGCCGATGCTGCGCAGGGCGAATGACCAATTCTTCTCCTCTTGGCTGAGCAACGAAAGACTTTCTCATAGTGAAAGCTCTTTGGCTGTTTTTGCCAGCACAAGTTTGAGGAAAATAGACCTCACAGTGTGTGCAATCTACTTCTATTCAGTGGTCTAAGTACGTTGGGTCCAGATCGGCGGGTGGTCGAGAGGAGGAATTGCGCCGCTTTGTACACTGACCAGGCTCTGCGCCCACCATGGCAGACGCAAATTCCTGGACCGCTGCGCCAACTCGAGCTGCCACGCTGGACAATGCCAAGGTGGGCTTAGCCTGCCACTTTCCTGTAGTCTGGAAGGAACCAGACTCTCAGGAGAAGGCTCACTTCAAACAGCAGTCCGCTGTGGTGCCCTATTACCAATTTGATGCCAAAAATGTGACAACGCTGGCATAAATTCAGGATTAAATTGGTAATATTACAGCACCATAAGGTCGCATAGCAACGGAAGGCACAAAATAAAGAGAAACTGGGGGCCACTATTATTTCTTTCACGAAACTTAACCGCAATTCTTTTTTGATTTATTGGAGGTCCTGCTCACGTACTGAAGAGAGAATTTTTTCTCGTACAATAGGCAGCACAACACGCTGCCAGCACTAAATGACTGTAAGAAGGGCAGAGCCATCTAAACGTTGTAACGGGAGGTCACTGGGAGCACAGCAAGATGCAAATAAAATTGTACTGCGATACCAATCCAATGGCCAGCAAATTTCCTGCAGCCCAAATGCATGACACAGCAATCCTTTGTTCTGCAAGCGATGATTAACTCCGGTGTTTAAACTCCTGCATACAAAGTTCCAGTTGAAAACAGTGTCCAGGAGAGTGCTTTACAGGCACGAGAAGAGATGGGTGGCGTTATATTTGACAAACACTCAAGTTGGTGTGGCAATGTAATGGCTGCTTTTGCATCAGATGCTCTGGGATACAACAGAATAACACCGGGACTTAAAGGGTTAAATTACGAGGACAGGTTGCCTAAACCTGGCTTGCATTCTGCTGAACTGCTCTCAATTAATTCTTTTTGGCATTATCTGAAGACATTGTTTACAACAGCTCCTTGCAATCACTCACGGCTAGGCATTATTAGCTATCCATATAATTTTGATGCTTTTTTATTCCTGCTAGGGCCTTGACATACTGAAGTCTATTCAGCAGGCCAGGAAGAAATGACTGAGGGTGCACAATAAGTTCTCCACGTGGATTCAATCACTACATGAGCTGCTTTTCTCCATCTCTTGACACGTTTGGGCTCATTATGTCCTCTGGTCTCAAACGGAACTCCCACATCTCTTCCATTGCAGAAACTGCTTTCAAGAAGCTCAGTTTCCCTCCATCATGCCAAGGACTTCTTTATTTCCTCAACAACTCTCGACTCTCTGTACGCCTGCCCAGGACTTAAATACCGTTCCCATATCTGGGAAGGCTTTTCTTGCACCTCTTCCACACTTCTGGTCAGGGTCCAAGAAAAATCCTTGCTGTTTAATGGGCGATCCTTCTCTCACCACGAGCTTACACTCTCTCTCACTGCAAACTTTCTTCCTGTTTCACCAATACCAATATGGTCAATGCTCCATTGAGCGTTCCTTTCTTGTTCCTCCTCCGTTGAAAATGCACCGCCTTCGATCTTATTGCTCTCCCTTACCTCCTCCATGTGGTGAAATTAAGGCCGTGATTTTTTCCAATGGAGGTGGGTTGGGAGCGGGTCAGCTGGTTTCCGGCTTCCAGTCCCGTCCCCGGACGTGATTTTACGTTGATTGGCCTCGTTAAGCCCGCCCTGCGGGCTTGCCGGCCAATTAAGAGGAAGCCGGTCAGATGATGTCATTTGATGACACTTCATCTGCCGGTTTTCTTAAAAGGGACCACGCACAATTTTTTTTGGACAGCTGATTTCTTCGTTTTTGACAGCATTGAGGTGCTGCAAACACTGACAATCACTGTACAAAGGTGAGCTCTTGCACCCAGGCTCTCCAATGACTCACTCCATAGGGCTGGAATAGATGGCAGCTGCAGGTGAGGTGACAGAAGCGATCTGTCACTGGTGAGAGAGGTTCTCCCAATGAGGTGGCACTGGACATGGATTTCAAAACTTGTTACCTAAAGAAATGTGTAAATGCATTAAAAATGAATTTCCCAACATTTTCTTACCTTCGAGACTCACCAGTGCACCATTGGATCCTTCACACCACTTCTGCAGCTGTCATCAATCCAGAAACATTACAGCAGACTCACAACACGCCACACTTACCTGGCATGGTGTCCGGATGTTGGGAAACCCGAGGCAGAAGCGGTTAAATTTAAAAAATAGCCTGTCAACTACTCTCAAGTACCTGTTAACAGGCAGGTAATTGGCTTTAATCCTCTTCCTGCCGCTAGGTGTCGGGTCCATGTTCTAATCAGGGACCCGACACTTGGGAAAATTGTTTGGAGGCGGGTTGACGGCGGGATCGCAACTCGCCGTCAATCAAAACGATTTTACCCTTTGACCCGCCTCCAAACCCGCTCTCTGAGCGCCGGCAAAATCCAGCCCCAAGACTCTGTGCTCATTCTTCCACGCTAACTCATTCTCAGAACCTTAAAACTCCAAACCGCCCTCAGTCTCCCCCTCCACTTACAACTTACAAACCTTGTTTGTATTCCTTCACTTCACCTGACTTGGCGTATTCCTTCACTTCACCTGACTTGGCGTATTCCTTCACTTCACCTGACGAAGGGGCAGCAGCTCCGAAAGCTCGTGATTTCAAATAAAACTGTTGGACTATAACCTGGTGTTGTGCGACTTCTCACTTACAAACCAAGCTTGGTGTCATCTAACCCTCGATTTATTTCAGCTTCTGTCCTACTTTTTTCAAATTTGATGGTGCCTTCCACAATGGACCTTGGCCATTAACTTACATTTGTCAACAAAAAGAAAAGCACACCACATCCCTATTGAAACCTTTCCTTGAATCATAAAATCAGCACAGGAGGAGGCCATTCGGCCCATCGTGCCTGTTCCTTTCTTCGCTCTAGTGCTAACATGCATAGCGACATGCATTTGTGTGGCAACTTATATATCTAAAGCAAATACCGGCCTCGGGTGACTGTCTGTGTGGAGTTTGCACATTCTCCCCGTGTCTGTGTGGGTTTCCTCCGGGTGCTCCGGTTTCCTCCCACAGTCCAAAGATGTGCGGGTTAGGTTAATTTGGCTATGATAAATTGAACCTTAGTGTTAGGGGGATTAAATACGTGGGGTTACGGGGATAGGGTGGAATATGTGTCAGTGCAGGCTCGATGGGCCGAAATGGCCTCTATCTGCACTGTGGGGATTCTGTGAAAATAGATGTTTCTTTTGAGAAAGAGAGAAACAAGCCATTGCGGAGAGATGACTGTAAGAAGCATTCCTCGCCGATTACCAAAACAGGGAATGCTGGATGGATTGCTAAGCAGTAATCTAATCGAGAGGTTCCAATTGTATTTCTTATTATTCCAGTTCCAAACCATTTTCAATTTTATATTGAGCCTCAAGCGGTTTATTAGTCATATGAGCCTCGAGGTTTGATTACCGCCTGTAATCCTCGGCCACCCACACGTATACTATTTTTATTGCCATGCCTAGTGGATAATGGTGTGGGACCTCACAGAATGATGCAGATCTCACCAACGTAACTTGGGTTCGCCATGCTCCACATGACAGGCCCAAAAAAGTCTCCTCCAAACGGTGGCTTAATTGCGGGCAGATCAGAATTTTTTTTAAACGGTCTACATTTCAGCACAATGCATCCGGGAGAAGGATACTGAAAGGCACTTGATGTGCATTTTCACCTAGAGTTCGCCCAGTTTAGGACGGACTTGGACACTCCACTGGCGCCTGTGATGGTACAGGGGTGGGGGAGCAACAGAGAGAACCAGTTTAATTGGGAAGAGGAAAGAAAAACCAAAGGGACCCAAATAATTTTCCCTCCAAGCTTCTCCCCTCCTGTCCTGGAGTTCTCGTCCTTGTGTTCAAATCCCTCCATAGCCTTGCCCCATCTCTGTAACCTCCTCCAGCCCCATAACCCTCAGGAGAACTTGGTGTTCCTCCAATTCTGGCCTCTAACCTTTTCCCCCCCATTACTGGCGGTCATGCCTTCAGCTGTCTAGGTCCCAAGTTCTGGATTTCCTTCCCACAGCCTTTCTCCTTCTTTAAAACACTCCTTAAAACCTACCTCTTTGACCAAGCTTTTGGCCACCTGTCCGAATGTGGCTCGGTGTCAATTTTGTTCGACAATGCTCCTGTGAAGCACCACGGAATGTTTTGCTATGTTGAAGGCGCTGTGCAAATGCAAGTTGTTGTTGATGTTTGAGGCACCGTCTCTTGTGAGGGGTCCGTTCCACCCACGGGTACAATGACCCCTGTGGCTAGTCTTCATGCATCAGCTTAGACAGGGAGTGCTGGCAAGGTACTTGACTGGGATCATCACAGCCGAGTCCAGTCCTGTCCTCACCCAACAGCCGCACATGCCGACTTTCCAGCAAGAGCCACGGCCTTGGCTCATTCATCCCTTCCCCAAGCCCAGGGAGTGCTGCGGCCAACTGTGGCACTGCCACAATGGCCAATTTTAGCTAGCAAAGCACAGATCAGAGATCGAACCTGGGACAAATCCATCCCTTTTTTTTTAAATTAAAAAGCTATCCACCCTCTGCAATAGACTAATGAGGCTTTTGAAGAGCATGCCTTGCTTTAAAGAAAGAAATAATTGCATTTATATAGCGCCTTTCACGACCTCAGGACTCCCCAAAGCACTTCAGTCACAGCCAACAAAGTACATTTTTGAAGTGTAGTCACTGTTGTAATGTAGGAAACGCGGCAGCCAATTTGCGCACAGCAAGCTCCCACAGACAGCAATGAGATAATGAACAGAAAATCTATCTTTAGTGATGTTTGTTGAGGGATAAATATTGGCCAGGACATCGGGGAGAACTTCCCTGTTCTCCTTTAAAAATAGTGCCGTGGGATCTTATGTCCACCTGAGAGGGCAGCAAGGCCCTCACTCATTCACTACTCAAGCAGATTTTCTGCCTTGTCCCAATGTTAGCAGCGACCATGAGAAATAGCCACCCCAGCAGTAGAAAATCTATTCAGAAGGCCAGGAAGTCCTCGGTTCATCTGAAAGGCGGCACCTCCGACAGCGCAGCACTCCCTCAGCGCTGCACTGGGAGTGTCAGTCTGGATTATATATTCAAGTCTCCTGGAGTGGGACTTGAACCCACAACCGTCTGACTCAGAGGCGAGAGTGCTGCCCACTGAGCCACAGTCGACACTCCTGAGGAGCATATTCTAAACGAAGTGAAACGGGAAGAAAGTCTCTCAAATAGTTAAACTAGGGTTGAATAAAAATCAAGGATGCCTCGCTAATTTATTGCAGCTTTATTCTATTGCTTTTTTGCCAACATTTTATAATGTACAATCTCTTTTTACTTCCTACAGTCAATTTAAAACATTTTTTTTTGCATTTGTGTAATTACTGACACATGTATGTTTTTTAAACCATGGGCTCCAGTCTTATGACTTCCGAAAATGGCTTTGTAATATGGCGACTAAACCAGTCATCAAGCGAGTCTGAGGGTTACATTATGGCTTCGCGCAGTAGAACCACAGGAACCTGGAGGCATTCGATATTTTGAAAAGGCAAAAATTAAAAAGAAAACACTCAAGAGTCGTGGCAACACTCTGTTGGATGTCATGATGAGCACGGTGAGATAAAGCAAAGGGTGGGAGGGTGGGGTGGGGGCGGTTCAAGAAGGGTGTTGATTCGGAAGTGGTTTTGGCAACAAGATCTAAAGTTTAGTATTTGGAGTCTCTAAAAAAAAATAATTTAAAAGCACAAACAGTGACATGTAAACTTCCTAAATCAAAACTTCACTGTGTCTGCCTTAATTAGAAAGTTTACTAAGAAGCATAGCATGAGCGAGAAAGACCACACTGAGGTCACAACGTTTTCGAAAGGCTGGTGCAGGGATATGATCCATACGCTACTGACAAGTTCTTGCCTCAAGCTGAAATCTGTTTTTTTGGAGCTACCTTTCCAGTTAGATAATAGGTAGATGATTATCTTGAATTATCTATAGTCCCTGAGGCTTTATGAAGGAAGCGAGTTTCTCAAGGATGGTGGATAGGAACTACTCAAAAACACTTAGACGTTTCGCATGGAACTGGTGACCAGAGGCAGGCTACAACCTGCGAAAAATGGGCAGGCCGGGGGGGGGGGGGGGGGGTGGTGGGAAAGAAATCAGAGAATACATCACCTCAGGAAATCGCGCATCTTCTGGTGGCCAGCTGCATTGGCAGAGGTGGCTTGCCTCTCGTATCAGCTGGTGAGGTTATGCAGCATGAGAGCACTGCAAAGGGGAAGGGCTGAGAATAATAACTACTCTTACTGCCAAGATCTCAACATCAACCCCCTCCACCCCTTTGAAAATATTTGTTCAGAAAAACAACGACCGACTTGAAAGCATCCACACCAAGACGTTGCTCTGGAAAGGTGGGCAGGGCCAGTGTCACTGGCACTAAATTTGTTGTCATTGCCACCGGTTTTTATTTTGGCTGTTGACAAGACGAGAGGAACACCTGCATGGCGGAGTTCGAGCCCTGTGGTGGTTATTTTTCCACGGTCGCTGCTGACATTGGGACGAGGCAAGCAAATTGCTTGAGTAGCGAGTGAGGGCCTTGCTGCAACTTCTACTGTATAGTTTGAGGTGGCCATGCTTTTTGATCGCAGGAATCGACCACTGCCATGCTGACCGTATGGCTCCAGCCATGTCTGAAATGAGGGGGTACTTTTTTAAAAAAAAGGCAGAGTGGAAAAACCCTTCGTTTAATAATGGAAACTTCTGGGGAGATACAAGGACTGACCTGCCTCTCCCAGTGCGAGAGGATTCGAGTACAGGAGCAAAGATGTTTTGCTGCAGTTGTACAAGGCCTTGGTGAGACCACACCTCGAGTATTGTGTGCAGTTTTGGTCGCCTTATCTGAGGAAGGATGTTCTTGCCATGGAGGGAGTGCAGCGAAGATTCACCAGACTGATACCTGGGATGGCAGGAATGACATATGGAGAGAGATTGGGACGATTGGGCTTGTATTCGCTAGAGTTTAGAAGAATGAGAGGGGATCTCATTGAAACTTATAAAATTCTAACAGGACTAGACAGACTAGATGCAGGAAGGATGTTCCCGATGGCGGGGGAGTCCAGAACCAGGGGTCACAGTCTAAGGATAAGGGGTAAGCCATTTAGGACTGAGATGAGGAGGAATTTCTTCACCCAGAGAGTGGTGAACTTGTGGAATTCTCTGCCACACAAGGCAGTTGAGGCCAATTCATTAAATATATTCAAGAAGGAGTTAGATATATTTCTTAAGGCTAAAGGGATCAAGGGATATGGGGAGAAAGCAGGGACAGGGTACTGAGTTTGAATGATCAGCCATGATCTCATTGAATGGCGGAGCAGGCTCGAGGGGCCGAATGGCCTACTCCTACCTTCTATGTTTCTATGCTGACTGGGAGCAATGTGGGTGCTGCGCACTGGAAGAAGATTGGAACCCCCTCCCTAACAGCACTGTGGGAGCACCTTCACCACACGGACTGCAGCGGTTCAAGAAGGCGGCTCATGGTCACCTTCTCGAGGGCAATTGTGGATGGGCAATAAATGCCGGCCTTGCCAGCGAAGCCCAGATCCCAAGAATTATTTTTTTTTTTAAAGTCGGTATGAGTAGGTGTTGCAGCACCATTACCTTCATGATGTTCTTTCACCCATCTATCGGTCGCTTTCCAGTTTCCAAAAAATTGTCAGTCAGACAATAGATGTTCCGTAATAAACTTAGATTCATTATTTTACATTCGAGAAGTCTCTAATCATTCAACTGGACCCTGGCTTCCACGTCAATGCAGGAGCACTGAAAATAACAATTTCATACTTAAAATCCCTTTGCTCTTCTTCCACTCCCCCCCTTCATAGGAAAGCAGACACGAGATAATTCACAGATATTCTTGAAAATAAAATCTCTACTGCTTTGTTTCTCTAACTTTTTCTAGTCTCCAAATACACCATCCTGAACACTTCCTCGTTGGGGGGGGGGGGGCAGAAAATCAAGACTCATCCAACCATCTCCTACCCGAACATTTTTTTTCCCTCAAAACTGTGGAGATCCTCACCTTTCTCAATTGACTCTTCATTCTACAAATCGACACAGGCTTTAAAAAAAAAATCTAACTTGATGCCACTTACTTACTTACCACTTCTTGATATGTAAAGAGTAGGAGAGATGATGAGCTATAAGAACATAAGAAATAGGAGCAGGAATAGGCCACTTGGCCCCTCGAGCCTGCTCCGCCATTCAATAAGATCATGGCTGATCTTGGGCTCAAAGCCACTTCCCAGCCCGCTCCCCATAACCCTTCACTCCCTTATCTTGCAAAAATTTGTCCATCTCCACCTTAAATGTATTTAATAACCCAGCCTCCACAGCTCTCTGGGGCAGAGAATTCCACAGATTTACGACCCTCTGAGAAGAAATTCCTCCTCATCTCAGTTCTAAAAGGGTGACCCTTTATTCTGAAACTGTGCCCCCGAGTTCTAGATTTCCCCACGAGGGGAAACATCCTCTCTGCATCTACCTTGTCGAGCCCCCTCAGTATCTTATATGTTTCAATAAGATCACCTCTCATTCTTCTAAATTCCAATGAGTATGGAGCTCAGTTCAAACACAATAATTAGGTGGCAGATGTAGTCATCATGCAGGCTCGAACGTTCACTTGCAAGTGCATCAGTGTGCAAGGCAGAATGAAAAAAGAGTTGAGGTAAACATCAACAGTGCTGTGTGTTTCAATGCAGCTTCATTTGGTTCTACATGGTTCAATTTACCCAACGAGTCATTCATAGCTTATTCGCTTATTTGTGGAATATTGCTGCCTCAAGTCATTGTAATGGCTTTAGAAGATTGCAACAAAATTGATGTTTGAAGTGAAAATAATGATCATGAGGAAATTGAAAGGATCTCAACAGGGCAAGAACACTTCTCAATATTGACTTAACACTGTGGCGGCTCGCCACCTAAACGAGCATAATCCACTCTTCCGTCCGTGGACAAAAATCCAGCACCTTCCCTTTAAGGCACCTTACCTTTAAGGCAGGAGTGGGCGGGGCCTCAGAGTTTGCCCAGAGAATTCTGGGAGCTTTCAGTGCAGCCATTTTTGTGCCATGCAGTTGAATTAAAGTCTCTTATTTTCCACATATTGATTCAGCCTGCATTCGTGTTTCGCGGCAGCCTCAACATTGGTGACCCCGACGCTCAGAACGTATTCCGAGCACTGCAATGGCGGACACGAACGCAGTTTCTGTGAAACTGCCGGAGTTTTGGGAAAACCAGCCCGAAGCCTGGTTTCTCTAAGCTGAATCCCGCTTCCGGCTGCGAAATATCACCACAGATGGGACGAAGTACGACTATCTCGTCACATCACTCGGTATCGCCGCAGTTTCGAAGGTTTGGACAGCGCTGCAGAACCCACCAGAGGAAGGCAAGTACGCACATCTCAGGACAGCGCTCCTTAAAACATTTACGGCCTCGGCATATCAGCGAAACTGCCACCTCCTCGACCTTCCAGGCCTCGGTGATGCCTCACCGTCAGACCTCCTCTCCCACATGCTCTCCCTCACCGACGAGAGCCCACCCGGATCCCTCTTCCGCACGCTGTTCATCCGCCAGCTCCCTCTCAGCATCCGCCCAGCGATCGTGGCGTCCGGCCTCACGAACCTGAAAGCCCTGGCTGATGAGGCCGACAAGCTGCTGTCCGCTCACTCCAGCCGCGACGTCACTCCGGACCTGGCAGCCAATGCCTGGGCGCGCCCCTCACCGGCCACCACGCGGCCACAAGGGCCTGCCACCAGGCCCACGGGGCCTTCACGCCCCACTAACCTGGGCCACTGTTACTACCACGCACGGTTCGGCGCCAGGGCACAACGGTGCACACCTCCCTGCTCTTTCAAGTCCGCCCCCGTACCAGCCCCCGCGATGGCCATGGGCCACGCGGGCTCCCTGCTGTTCGTTACGGATGACAAAACCGTCCGCCGGTTCCTGTGCGACACTGGGGCTCAGCACAGCATCATCCCGGCCTCCTCCCTCGACATCCAAAAGGGCAAACGAGGACCGGTGCTGGCTGCTGCTAACGGCTCGGAAATCCGGACGTATGGCACCCGGACAGTCACCATCGACCTCGCTGGTCGCCGCTACCGATGGGAGTTCATCACTGCCAAGGTGCTCTCCCCTCTCATCGGCGCAGATTTCCTGTGCGCCCACGGCCTACTGGTAGACATCCCCCGTCACCGCCTCGTGGACATGAACACCATGTCCCCCATCCTGGGCGCCATGGCCCCCCGTCAACCCGCCAACATGGCGTCACAGTGCCACGCCCGGGCCACGGATGACTACTCGGCACTCCTGGCCGAATTCCCGGCCCTTACTAATCCGACCTTCTCCGCGGAGGCCGCCAAACATGGGGTGGAACACTTCATCCCCACCACAGGCCCACCAGTGTACGCCCATGCCCGCAGGCTGGACCCGACCAAACTGAAGATCGCGCGGACCGAGTTTGCCACCATGGAACAGCTCGACATCATCCAACAGTCCCTGGGCCTCCCCACTCCACATCGCCCCAAACCAGGCGGAGGTTGGCGCCCCTGCGGGGATTACCGCCGCCTCAACGACGCCACCACCCCTGATCGGTACCCCGTGCCACACATTCAGGACTTCTCAGCTAGACTGGCTGGCCGCTCAGTCTTTTCCAAGGTCGACCTGGTGCGCGGCTACCACCAAGTCCCCGTCCACCCCGCGGACGTCCCCAAGACGGCCGTAATCACCCCCTTCGGCCTGTTCGAGTTCCTGCGGATGCCCTTCGGCCTCAAAAACGCGGCCCAGGCATTCCAACGGCTCATGGACGCGGTCCTTCGGGACCTGAAGTTCCTGTTCGTCTACCTGGACGACATCCTGGTAGCCAGCTCCTCCAAGCAGGAACACCTCGAACACCTTCACATCCTGTTCGGGCGCCTCAGCGACCACGGGCTCATCCTCAGCCCAGCCAAATGCCAGTTCGGCCTGGACAAGATCGACTTCCTCGGCCACCACATCACCCATGCTGGGGCCATTCCCCTGCCCACCAAGGTGCAGGCCGTCCAACAATTTCCCCGCCCCACCACCATCAAAGGCCTCCAGGAGTTCCTTGGGATGGTGAATTTCTATAACCGCTTCATCCCCAAAGCGGCGTCCCTCATGAGGCCCCTGTATGAAGCCCTCTGGGGCTGGAGCGGCAAGATGGCGGTCGAATGGACGGCAGACGCGTCCGCCGCCTTCGACCCCACCAAGACCGCGCTCGCCAACGCCACCCTGCTCGCGCACCCACGGCCCAATGCCAGGTTAGCGCTCACCACGGACGCCTCCGACCACGTGGTCGGCGCCGTGTATGAGCAGTGGGTCGACGGCGCCTGGCAACCACTTGCCTTCTTCAGCCGCCAACTACGCCCCCCGGAGGTCAAGTACAGCACCTTCGACCGCGAACTCCTCCCGCTGTTCCTGGCGGTCCGCCATTTCCGGTTTTTGCTTGAGGGCCACCCCTTCACTGCGTTTGTCGACCACAAGCCCCTGACATTTGCAATGGCAAAGACAACCGGCCCCTGGTCCGCCAGGCAGCAGCGCCAGCTCGCGGCAGTGTCAGAGTTCACCACGGACATCCAACACGTCTCCGGCCGAGACAATGTGGTAGCCGACTGCCTTTCCCGCCCCGCCATCCACGCCGCACACCTGGCAGTCGACTACGCTCAACTCACAGCAGACCAGATCACCGACCCTGATCTGCTCTCCGCACCCACCAACCTACCAGGGCTACAGCTGGTTGACGTCGCCTGTGGCCCGACCGCAGTCACGGTCAAGTGCGACATATCCCTATGTCAACCTCGGCCCGTCGTCCCAGCGTCCTGGCGCCGCCGGGTATTCGACATTCTCCACAACCTCTCCCACCCCGGCGCCCGCGCAGCCATCAAATTGGTAGCCAACCGCTTCGTCTGGCGCGGCCTTCGCAAGGATGTGCGCACTTGGGCCAACTCCTGCCTAGCCTGCCAACGGGCCAAGGTACAGCAACACACGAAAGCACCCCTCGAGGAGTTTACTGTCCCCTCGCGGAGATTCGACCACATCCACGTGGACATCGTCGGGCCCCTGCCACCGTCGCAAGGCCACACGCACTTGCTGACCATCGTTGACCGCACCACACGCTGGCCCGAGGCAATTCCACTGACCTCTACCACCACCACCGACATCGCCAGAGTCTTCGTCAGCACCTGGGTCGCACGGTTCGGCGTCCCCTCCGACATGACGTCGGACAGAGGTCCGCAATTTACCTCTGAACTCTGGACTGCCGTCGCACGCAATCTCAGGGTGACCATTCACCGCACCACAGCGTACCACCCCCAAGCCAATGGACTGTGTGAGCGGTTCCACAGATCCTTGAAGGCATCTCTTCGAGCCAGCCTCCAGGACGGCGCCTGGACCGACCGACTTCCGTGGGTCCTCCTCGGCCTGCGCAGCGCGGTTAAAGAAGACCTCCACGCATCGGCAGCAGAGCTCGTGTACGGTCAGCCGCTGCGCGTACCCGGCGAGTTCCTGCCCACCGCCACGACACCCTGGTCAGCCGACCAGCAACGCCACGACTTCGCCTCACCGGCGCTGCAGTTCGCCCCGGTGCCCATTGCCCGACACGGCGAATCCACCTCACACGTCCCACTAAGCCTGCACCAGGCACGGTTTGTTTTCGTCCGGCACGACGCCCACCGCGGACCCCTTCAACCCCCGTACGACGGGCCCTACAAGGTGCTACAGGCTGGGGACAAATTTTCACCCTGCAAGTGGGCGACAAGATAGAAAAAGTGTCGGTTGACCGACTCAAGCCAGCACACTCGGAGCCCAGTGAGCAGGTCCCTGTAGCTCGTCCACCTCCACGCGGCCGACCTGCCCTCAAGCCGGTTCACCCGGCTGCTCCACGCCCGGCCGTTCCACGTCCACCGGCGTCCTACAACAGCCGCTCCGGCCGGCCCATCAGACCGCCGCACCGTCTCGTCCACACCTCCTAAGCGGATTCTGGGGGGAGCTGTTTGGCGGATCGCCACCTAAATGAGCAGAATCCACTCTTCCGTCCGTGGACAAAAATCCAGCCCCTTCCCTTTAAGGCACCTTACCTTTAAGGCAGGAGTGGGCGGGGCCTCAGAGTTTGCCCAGAGAATTCTGGGAACTTTCGGTGCAGCCATTTTTGTGCCATGCAGTTGAATTAAAGTCTCTTGTTTTCCACATATGGATTCAGCCTCCATTCGTGTTTCGCGGCAGCCTCAACAACACGATGTTTTGTAACGTGACCACTGTATAATTCCAGCAAACAATAGCATTAGGTGTTGGATTAAACCAATGAAAGGCCTCTAGCCGTCTCATTGGCAATATTTTATTCTAATTAATAAAGCTGCTCACCTCTCCGCTAGTTCTTTTGCAAATTATCTTAAAATCTGTGTCCTCTGGTTACTGACCCACCTGCCAGTGGAAACAGTCGCTCCTTATTTACTGTATCAAAACCCTTCATAATTTTGAACACCTCTATTAAAATTCCCCTTAACCTTCTCTACTCTAAGGAGAACAATCCCAGCTCCTCCAGTCTCTCCACACAACTGAACACCCTCATCCCTGGTACCATTCTGGTAAATCTCCTCTGCACCCTCTCCAAGGCCTTGACATCCTTCCTAAAGTGTGGTGCCCAGAATTGGACACAATGCTCTCGCTGAGGCCTAATCAGTGATTTAGAAAAAGGTTTAGCATAATTTCCTAGCTTTTGTACTCTAAACCTCTATTTATAAAGCCAAGGATCCCGTATGCCCTTTTAGCAGCTTTATCACCTTGTCCTGCCACCTTCAACGATTGGTGTGTGAACCAATCATACCAAAGTATGTGAACCTCCAGGTCTCTCTGTTCCTGCACCCTGTTAAAATTGTACTATTTAGTTTATATTGTCTCTGCTCATTCTTCCTCCCAAAATGCATCACTTCACATTTCTCAGAAAGAAAGGAAGAAAGAAAGGAAAGAAAGGAAGAAGAAGGAAAAGAAAGAAAGGAGGAAAGAAAGATCTTTTGGGCTGGATTTTCATTGACCCGTGGAGGCGGGTTTGGAGGCGTGTGGGGGGTTAAAGTTGCGAAAAGTGGCAGGCGGGCACAAGTCCGCCTCCATCCCGCCTCCACGCAATTTTGATGAAATCGTGTCTGCTGGTCCCGCCTGCGTCCCGCCTTTAAGAGACGGGATAGGCTGTTAAGGCCGTTAACAAGCACTAAATTGGCTCTATAATGCCATTTTGAAAGGCCTTTGTGATTTTAACCCTTGTTCTACGTGAAGCACGCCTGTTCTGAAACACGATTGTGAAATCTGGCGGGAGCACATGTGGATAGCTGAATATCAGTGGCTGCGCTGAGTATCAGAGAGAGTGGCTGGCTGGCTGGCATCTGGGAGTGGTCGAGCAAAAAAAAATTCTCATTCTCTCTCTCTCTCTCATTTTGCATCCAGGTCCTCTCACAGCAAAGGCCAGGCAGTCTCTGACCTGCAATGCAGCAGCAATGATGACATCATCAGAGGCGACTTTCAGACTGAAACCACTAATTGGTTCATGGGTTCCCACATGCTGCAACTCAATTGCCCAATTAGGTGAAAATTGCATCAATCTCCCACATCCAGTTGCAGTCGGGTGGATAACACGAAATGCGGATGACACGACCCCAGTATCAAAATCCAGCCCTTCATGTCCACTGAGAGTAACTTTTTATTTACGGTGCCCATAGAGAAAGCCACAAATGACACATATGCAACACAACGAAACAGCAGTGACAGTACGGGAGAAGTAACGCTATTTGTGAACAGGAGCCTCAAAAATCAGGTAATCTAAACAGCTGGCTGAGGCAGTCGGATGTTTTATGGAAGCATCTCTCCATTATTTCTTTTACTTTTAATAAAATTATGGATAGATTTAATCTACAACAGATAAAGCAAGTTTCTTGAAAACTCCTCTCATGGTTGCTGAGATATAACCGGCGCTTGTTAAACTGCCCGCTAACAGTTATTCTACTGGTGCCACATATATTGTTTGTATCAGGCAACAAAGATAACGCATACTGTGCGCCAAGGTTAATCAAACTGGTCCTGCTTTTTCCTGGAAGAGACACTTTGGGCGCGATCTTGCCAGCCCCGGGAAGGCGGGTATGGAGGCGGGACTGCCGGGAAAATGGCAGAATTCCGCCCCCAACCTGCCTCCATGCCATCTTGCCAGGAGGCGGGTAGCCGTCCCGCGCCGGGTCCCGTCTCCTTGGAGGCGGGAAGGGATTACAGCCACTTGCCTGTTAACAGGTAGTTAATAGGATTATCCCCTTTTTGCCCACACAAGTGCGGGGTTCCCGAAGGCTCTGAAACCCACCAGGGTCACCGAGGCGAGCAGTGGGTCTGCGGGGGTCTGCGGGTTCCAAAAGTGTGCTGTGGAGGTGAGTGATGGGTGCAAGTGTGGAGAGGTGAGTATCTGAGGTAAGTGCAAAGTGTTAGAAAAAGTGTACTTACCTTTGTTTCTTCCTGCAGGCTTCAGTTGGTGTGTATGCGGAGAGTCTCGCACCTCCGCGGCAGAGATGACAGATGGCCGTCGCATTCTCCAATGCAACAACCATCTAATTTCTGCAAAAGAAAGAGCTTTGATGAGGTCTTGTATTCAAGAACTCATCAAACTACAGAGAATGTCAGTGTTTGACAGCTTCACAGAGCTGTCAAATGATGAAAATTCATCTGTCAAAAGTTTTTGACAGATGAAACGTCATACATTGACATTCTCTGTAACCAGCTTCCCCTTAATTGGCCTGCTAAGCCCGCTGGGCGGGCTTAACAAGGTCACTCAAGGGAAAATAGCGTGGGTTTGCCAGAAGTCGATGGAGACGGGACTGAAACCTGACAAGTGGGAGTCCCGCCTCCAAAAGCTCCCCAATGAGAAAATCACCCCCTTTGAGTTGATCCAATACATGTTTCATGCTTACGAAAGGAATTGATAGAAAAGATCCAGGCAACTTCTTTACTGCGGTGAACAGTTTAAGAGGGCAGAAGTTAGAATTAGGACGTTAGGAGGAAGAACGGAAGTCGGGTGCAAGTTTTTTCCACTCAAAGGACATTAGGATTGTGGAGTAAATTGCCATTGATGCAGACAGAGTAAGAGAGACAATTCGATGCCTTTTTGAGAAGAGGGAGCTGATGGATGTGGTTAAGATGATGACCAAGTGGCTGATCAATGAAAAACAGGCTTGTTAGACGTGTTGGCGCGAGCACAATAATTGGGTGCTAGTTCAGTCATCATCTCAGTGTAAACAATGCTCGGCAGACCACAGTATGTGATACCGTATTAGCACAAGGTGCTGGATTTCAATGTCCTGATCTGTATTCAAATTCATGTTCTTGTTATGATCATATTCACCGTACTAGCCCTGCAAATTATGCAATTTAAAGAAGTTTTACTGAGACATAAACCATAAAAACGTCAAAGAGTTCTTGTAATTGGTGTGGAGGTTTTGCTGTTGCAGGTTTTGTAGGAAGATAGGAACAGGAGGAGGCCATTCAGCCCCTCGAGCCTGTTCCGCCATTCAATGAGATCATGGCTGATCTGTGACCTTAGTCCATATACCCGCCTTTGGCCCATATCGCTTAATACCTTTGGTTAACAAAAAGCTATCAATCTCCGATTTAAAATTAACAATTGATCTCGCATCAGTTGCCGTTTGTGGAAGAGAGTTCCAAACTTCTACCACCCTTTGTGTGTAGAAGTGTTTCCTAACTTCACTCCTGAAAGGTCTGGCTCTAATTTTTAGACTATGCCCCCTAGTCCTAGACTCCCCAACCAGCGGAAATAGTTTCTCTCTATCTACCCTATCTGTTCCTCTTAATATCCTGAAAACGTCGATCAGATCACCCCTTAAACCTTTTAAATTCTAGGGAATACAACCCTAGTTTGTGTAATCGCTCTTTGTAACTTACCATTTTGATTAACAGAGGATTTTTCTGGCATACGTCCAGTGTTCTGAAGAAAATCTACCTTTCTGCGCACTGCAAGTTATGTATTTTTTTCCCCCTGTTTTAACCCCCCCTTCCCCATCGCTCCTGAAGCTGTCTATTCCCATTGGTCACCCTCTGGTGCCTTGGCCAAGAGACAGATATTTCACTTGTGAGACTAGACAATAGCAGCTGGCATGTGATTCAAGAGTGGGGCCTCACCGCCGAGGCCAATCTTGCTATCGCTCAACGCCCACTTTTCCCGCAGGGATCACGATCGGGAGCCTTGGCTCCGTTCCCAAGCTATGAGGCGCTGAAACCAGCTGTATCCCTCCCCGGTGCCTTCTGGGGATGAAATCAGCTATCTTAGCACAGATTGGAAATTGAAGTCGGGGCCAAAGAAAAATTTGAAAGAAAATAAAAGAATCTTGATGCAGCATTTCCATTTATAGCATCACTAAATCTTACAGCTCAGAAGGAGGCCATTCGGCCCATTGTGCCTGTGCCGGCTCTTTGAAAGAGCTCTCCAATTAGTCCCACTCCCCTGCTCTTTTCCCATAGCCCTGCAAATCTTTCCTTTTCAAGTATTTATCCAACTTCCTCTTGAAAGTTACTATTGAATTTGCTTCCTCCACCCTTTCAGGCAGCGCATTCCAGACCACAACAACTCGATTTTAATCGCTCCACCATTGGTGGCCGTGCCTTCAGCTGCCTAGGCCCTAAGCTCTGGAATTCCCTGCCTAAACCTCTCCGCCTCTCTCTCCTCCTTTTTAAGACGCTCCTTAAAACCTCCCTCTTTTGACCAAGCTTTTGTTCACCTGCCCTAATTTCTCATCCATCAGTGCTGCTCCAATTCCTTGCACTAGGTGCGATTAGTTGAATTGCCTTTTCTTAGTTTAGAACGTGCCTCGTCATTGTCATGGTCCGCCTTTCCACCCCTCTCTCCACCTTTAAGACGCTCCTTAAAACCCACCTCTTTTGACCAAGCCTTTGGTCACCTGCCCTAATATCGCCTTATGTGGCTCGGTGTCAAATATTGCTCGATAATCGCTCCTGTGAAGTGTCTTGGGACATTTCACTATGTTAAAAGTATTATATAAACGCAAGTTGATGTCGTTAATATCCTGAGGGTTCCATCGGTCTCCCGCCAGAGTTTTGATGCCAGATTGGGAGAACCCTGCAGAAATTCAGGGCCGAAATCTTTAAGCAACCATATTTTCAGCCTGTGCCTCTCAGAGAAAATTGACCGCACCGCACCGCCCCCCTCGCTTACAACACTAAGGACATCTCATGGTCCTCCTCTCTTTGGTCAGGATGGTTTGCTTAATGAAGAAAATTAATCTACAGAAGAAAACGTACCTTAGATCACACTGATGGGCTTTAAAATAAATCAATGTGTTGAAAAAAAAAAAAAAAATCGACATTTCTCTCAAGACATGTCAGAAATAAACAAGTCCCTGGTCCGCCTACAATGTGCCTCGAGATACACTAAATAATCCTGAACCCGGTCAGTGCTCCTTCATCATACAATCCATAGACTTTTAAAAACTCGATCTTGGCAATGCTCAATCACTACTTTCCAATTTAGATGGTCTTTTGTCTGAATGCCGATACTTGAGGCCACTCCGTTCTGTGGCACAGTAAATAAGGTGCAGACATGATGCAGCGAGTGGCTTGTTTCCGTGCTCTCCGCATTGTTATAAAATTTATTCTTGCGATCTGGGTGTTGCTGGCAAGACCGGCATTTATTTTCCATCCCTGGCTTCCCTGAGAAGGTGGGTGGTGGGCAATGTTCCCTTAAATTTTTTTTTTTGGGGGCGGGGGGACCCGTGGCCCCTTCAAAATTCACCGCATGCGCGGTTTTTTTCTTTAAAGGCCGGCTCGCCGACAGCGCGGGACCCCTGGAGCACTGTGCGGATGCGCCGCCGCGCAGCGCAAAGAGAACGATGGAGGTGGGCCTTCTTCTTGAACCACTGCGATCCAACGTTTTGATGCAACTGAGTGGCTTGCTCGGCCACTTCAGAGGGCAGTTAAGAGTCAACCACATTGGTGTGGGGACTGGAGTCACGTATAGGCCCAGACCGGGTAAGGACGGCTGGTTTCCTTCTCTTAAGAGGACTAGTTAGTGTTTTTACAACAATCAGACTGCTTCGTGGTCACTTTTACTAACATTAAAAAAAAATGAATTAAAATTCTCAACCTGCTATGGTCGGAGAAAAAGCAAAAAAATCTTCGAAGCAAAACTTTTTCGCTGTTTAAAACGGAAAGCAGAAAAACAGGTGAGTGATTACGTTTGACAGCACTTTGCCCAAGTTATTTCTGCCTTCAAGCTATCACTAGAACACTGGACTGACTATAATTTCCTGCTAAACAGTAGCCACACAATTCATTATTGGCTCCAATTATACGTTCCGACATATGGTACTGTAAAAAAGATAGTTTATGACTGACAACTGGAAACCATCCTGCACAAGAGGAAATGAGTCACAGGTCGCTGGGGACTATTAATAAAATTGGATAAAAATAGCCGCATTGGGTTACCCAGTCATTTTCAAATGATCACAGGCCTATTTTGAAGATTTCATGTATGTATTTATCCTCATTAGAAACCTTTAGTTACGTGACAGACTCTGTAAAGGGAGCACTGGGCTTCATCGATCAGCTCTTTCACTTATATTTATTGTAAGCAGGTTAAGCAGCGCCTCGATTTCAAAATTCGCATCCTTGTTTTCAAATCCCTCCATGGCCTCACCCCTCCCTATCTCTGTAATATCCTCCAGCCCCACAACCCCCCGAGATATCTGCGCTCCTCTAATTCTGCCCTTTTGAGCATCCCTGATTATAATCGCTCCACCATTGGTGGCTGTGCCTTCTGTTGCCAAGGCCCTAAGCTCTGGAATTCCCTGCCTAAACCTCTCCGCCTCGCTACCTCTCTCTCCTCCTTTAAAACCTACCTCTTTGACCGAGCTTTTGGTCACCTGCCCTAATTTCTCCTTATGTGGCTCGGTGTCAAAATTTTTGTCTTATAATACTCCTGTGCAGCACCTTGGGACGTTTTACTATGTTAAAGGCGCTATATAAATACAAGTTGTTGTTGTAAGGGGGGCCACACTAAATGTCACGTTATGAGGTGATACATTTCGCTGTAACACAGAAATATGTGGGTCCCACAAAGACCGCACTGTAATGAAGAGTGGGTGTAAAATTGACCTTTTTTTAAAAAAAATAAAACCTGGTTTTTCCTTTTGCTTCTATTTTCCTTCCTTCTACCTGCCTGGGGGAGGGGGGGGGGGTATGTACTCCTTGCTGAGGTACGGTAATAACGGTGCTGACACCTTGCTGAGTGCCGATTCTCGTGTACGAACCCAGACACTGAATTTCAGCAAGCTATTCGATCATGGGTTGGTTTCACAGCCGGAATCCAATCCAGTGTTTGCCCGTAATCCGCAGATGTGCAGTTCAAGCGGTGGCAACATCAGGATTGGGAACTTTGGTTCATTTCCCCCCCACCCTTTAACTCAGAAGGGGACAGCGAGGTCAGGTTCAGTGCCCCGGCCAGCGCTTTAGTTGAGATAACTTAACTCAGCGTGGACTAGAGATCAAACCTGGACATTCCAGGCCAGTAGGCTTCACATACTCACCAGCAGAGCCATTGGTGAGTCGGGAATATCAAACTTAATGGGCCGGAATTTGCGGTGGGTAATAATGGCGAAATTCCAGCGTTCGCCCTTATTACCCCTTTGAAACTGACCGCAACTTCAGGATGTAGCGCACGCGCATCTAAACGGGGAAATCCTGAAGTTGTGGTCAGTCATTCACTGCCCCGACACTAGCTGCGCTGTGGAACCCCACCCCCAACAGCTGACAATCAATCAGTGTAATCAGTGAAACTGACGAAAACTTGGGCTTTTCCGAGGTAATATCGCTGTTAAACACTCCATTAAATGTTAATACGATAGCAAAATACTGCGGATGCTGGAAATCCGAAATAACAACAGAAAACGCTGGAAAAACTCAGCAGGCCAGGCAGCATCCGTGGAGAGAGAAAGAGAGTTGACGTTTCAGGTCGATGACCTTTCATCAGAACTGGGAAGAGCTGGAAATCAAATAGATTTAAGGCCAGGGTAAAGCTGGGAAAAGGGGGAGGGGATAAAGGAACAAAGGAGGAGATGAAGAGACATTAAGAGACATTAAGAGATATGCAAGGCTAGAGGTGGTGTTAATGTGACAGATTAAGGCTGAATGAAGTGTGAAATCCACTGGCAGAATGAAGGACAGCTGCCAGCTTCTAGGAGGAAAAAAAAGGTGGGGGGGACAAATAAAAGGGTGGATAAAATAAAATATAAATGTGATTGGAGCTGAGGTTATGATCTAAAATTGTTGAACTCGATATTGAGTCCAGAGGGCTGTAGGGTGCCTAAACGAAAGATGAGGTGCTGTTCCTCGAGCTTACGCTGAGCTTCCGTGGAACAGTGTAATAGGCCGAGGACGGTGAGGTCAGAGTGGGAGTGAAGCGGTGAATTAAAGTGACAGGCCACCGGGAGCTCGGGGTCCCCCTTACGGACTGAACGGAAGTGTTCCGCAAAGCGGTCACCCAATCTGCGTTTGGTCTCCCCAATGTAGAGCCATTAAATGTTAAGCCTTGTTGCAAGAGGTGTAACTGGGGTTTTAACAGTGTCTTGACTGCTAAACAAACGTTATGACCCTGAAAAACTATTTTTTTTTATATAATTGTGGAGTGTCAAATTTCTCCATTATGATAAAAATACAATTTTTAAAACAATATTTAAAAAAAAAGTTTGTTCATGATATTTTCAGGTTCTACTTGTCCCCATTTGAGAGCCCCAATCTTTGTTTCGCTCTCTGTAACATTTTTAAAAAGTCCGGTAAAACCAGCTCCTGGTTTCCTGTCTGGGAGAATTCTGCAATGTGATTGACTGCTTAGACAGCGTGTTGATGTCACAGCAGATCGCACTAGGGAATCCCCACTCCGGAGCGCTGCAATCAATTATGCGTCAATAAAAGGCAAATTTCTCGCCGCAGAGATTGCGAGATCAGTGGGCAGCTTTCTTCGGTGCCAGTGGCGAAGATCTTTGTTTTGCCGCTGACCGCAAATCAAGGGGCCAATATTTTATTTATTTTATACTAATCCATCCATTCAAAAATAAAATACTACAATATTTGGCTTGGTTTTGAAACCCAAACTCTCCTCTCAGCTGTCACTTACTGATCGGGTAGTTCCGTGAGAATATATTTTTGGTGAATCTGATTTCTCTTCCCCACAGTTGCGGGACTAATACTCGATGCTGTACATTGAATGGTCATTTTAAAATCTGTACCCAAGACTTAGGCATTGGGAATGCAGAATGTTACCATAATGCACGTAACAAGGAGACATAACCTTAAAATCAGAGCCAGGCCAATCAGGAGAGACGTTAGAAAACACTTCTTCACGCAAAGGGCGGTAGATGTGTGGAACTCTCTCCCACAAAAAGCAGTAGATGCCAGCTCAATTAATAATTTTATGTTGGACATTGATAGACTTTTGCTCGACTAGGGTATAAAAGGATACAGGTGGATGGAGTTAAGATACAGATCAGCCACGATCTCACTGAATGGTGGAACAGGCTCGAGGCGCTGAATGGCCTCCTCCTGTTCCTATAAGCAGTTTTAAAGCTTTACAGGAAGTTCAGTAATTGCTGAGGAAGACCCAAGGGATCTAGTTTTTCCTCGCTTTGTGATGAACTAGCACCAAAACCACTTCCACTGGTCAGTGTAACTCTTCTCGCAAAGTGCCCAATTTTCCACAGTGCACCTATGTATTCATGGTGGATTCCCAGTGCCACTTTCCTTAATGTATGCCGAACAGTTCCCACTCCTGAGCTTTCTCTCAGCTGACTTTCTCCTCCTGCCCCCACCACCACCACTTTAATCTGGGGCACCAAGGCAGATTGGAATGTGCCCATTATCTTGTTGTCGAGATCAGTAAACGTAGCACAGACCAGGGATCTTATCTAGGACGCTCCAGGTACCTGTGGCTTAAAACCACATCCAACAAGCTTACACCCACTGGGAGATCGGACCAATGTGCCTCTATCAGGATTGGGCATTGGTGGATTGGACTGGATTTTCAGAATGAAGAATTCTTACAAAGTATTACATAGTATTTGCAGCACAGAAACAGGCCATTCGGCCCCACAGGTCTATGCCGGTGTTTATGCTCCACACGAGCCTCCTCCCACCCCTCTTCATCTAATCCCATCAATTCTGATGACAACACCTTGTTGGTGCACACTTCAACTTTAACCAAACATCTCGGTAGACCGAAGACCCTGGAGACACTCAGGAGGTCAGACAGCATCTGCCGAGTCAGTTGTCCTTTCAGATGTAAACCCTTCCTCGGAACTGATCTTCCGAGAGTCTCCAGCGCTTTCTGCTTTTCTTTCAGATTTCCAGCATCTACGGTGTTATTGCTTTTGGTCAACATCTCAGGTAGAACTATTCTTTCAACTCCACAATGTAAAAAAGGTGGCCTTGCATAACTTTCAGGAGATGAATACAGAGCGTTGGTTGGTGACGGACCGAGACTGATGATGGAAAGGGGAAGAAAGTAACAAGATATCCAACAAAGAGAGACCATTTAAGTTAGGCTGATGTTGAAAGTCGCAGCAGGTTGCTAAGCAAAAATACATGTGGGTATTGACATGAGTGCTGTATTTTTTTTTTAAATTGCGTGTACGTTCAGCCAGAGGTCTCTGCAATTTAAAACGTGTCTCTTGTCCCATAAACCGTTGCTCCGAATTGGTTAAAACACATTGGGCCAGATTTTTCTGTCAAAATAATGGTGAGGCTAATGGCGCTTGCGACTTCAGGTGAGGGGCAGATGCGCAGTTAAATTCTAATCTAACAGTTGCTGTCCGAGTTGCCATGCCGTTAGCCATGTGAAAACAGCATCTGGCTGTCTTCCTCACCATTGAAATGCATTGAACGGTGTGAAGTTGCTGTATTTGCGCGGTAGATACGAACTAAACCCACCACAGAAAGTTAAGTCTTGTCATTTCAAGTGTAAGTCCAGTTTTAATAACATAAGTATTAACTACTGCCAATCAACCTCTCTGGCTCTGAAAATTAACTATTACAAGTGTGGAGTCTCATTCCTTCAGGTTTTAATTGTTGTTGGAGATTTTTAAAATGTAAAATGTAACATTTTAAAAAAAAGTTTTACTTTTCCCTGCTGTCTCTTCTCTCTCTCTTAATCCAATCTTTCTTTCCCTCTCTTTATTTCTCTTTCTCTACCTGATTTGGCATTGAATTCACCCACTCTTAATTTACACTTCCTTCTCAGTCCTTGTGCTGTTCTTTTCACAATCCTTCAATCTGATTGGTTAAGGAGATACCCTGTTGGTTGCCCAGTTCACTCAGGTCCCAGATGCCCCGTTCCCCTCACTGCGCCGTTATGAGCTTGCACTTTCAGCAACCGAGTAGGCAAAAAATGTTTTGAGCTGAAGGTGCAGGGACAAGTCTAGCTCATGGCAGACGCAGTTAGATGCCCGGCTACAGCAAATCTGGCCCATTAACATAGGATTACACAGAAACAGGCCATTCGGCCCAACCAGTCCATGCCGGTGTTTATGCTCCACTCGAGCCTCCTCCCGTCTTTCCTCATCTAAATCCATCAGCATAACCCTCTATTCCCTTCTCCCTCATATGCTTGTCCAGCCTCCCCTTAAATGCATCTAAACTATTCGCTTCAACCATTCCCTGTGGTACCGAGTTCCACATTCTCACCATTCTTTAGGTAAAGAAGTTTCTTCTGAATTCCCTATTGGATTTCTTGGTGACTATCTTATATTGATGGCCTCTAGTTATGCTCTTCCCCACAAGTCATAGAGTTATACAGCACAGAAAGAGGCCCTTCGGCCCATCGTGTCCACGTGGCCATCAAGCCCTGTCTATTTTAATCCCATTTTCCAGCACTTGGTCCATAGCCTTGTATGCTGTGGCGTTTCAAGTGCTCATCTAAATGCTTCTTGAATGTTGTGAGGGTTCCTGCCTCTACCACCCTTTCAGGCAGTGAGTTCCAGATTCCAACCACCCTCTGGGTGAAAAAGTTTTTCCTCTAAACCTCCTGCCCCTTACCTTGAAACTATGCCCCCTGGTTATTGACCCCTCTACGAAGGGGAAAAGTTCCTTTCTATCTACCCTATCAATGCCCCTCATAATTTAGTACACCTCAATCAGGTCCCCCCTCAGCCTTCTCTGCTCTAAGAAAAACAACGCCAGCCTGTCCAGTCTCTCTTCATAGCTGAAGCGCTCCAGCTCAGGTAACATCCTGGTGAATCTCCTCTGCACCCTCTCCAATGCAATCACATCCTTCCTATAGTGTGGCGACCAGAACTGCACACAGTATTCCAGCTGTGGCCTGACTAGCGTTTTGTACAGCTCCATCATAACCTCCCTGCTCTTATATTCTATGCCTCGGCTAATGAAGGCAAGTATCCCATATGCCTTTTTAACCACCTTATCTACCTGTCCTGCTGCCTTCAGGGATCTATGTACATGCACACCAAGGTCCCTCTGATCCTCTGTCCTCCCTAGGATCCAACCATTCATTGTGTATTCCCTTGCCTTGTTAGTCCTCCCAAAATGCATCAGCTCACACTTTTCAGGGTTAAATTCCATTTGCCACTGTTCTGCCCATCTAACCATCCCGTCTATATCGTCCTGTAGCCTGAGGCTTCCCTTCTCGCTATTTACCACTCCACCAATTTTTGTGTCATCTGCAAACTTACTGATCATTCCTCCTACATTCATATCTAAATCATTAATGTACACTACAAACAGCAAAGGACCCAGCACCGATCCCTGCGGTACACCACTGGACACAGGCTTCCAGTCACAAAAACAACCTTCGACCATCACCCTCTGCCTCCTGCCATTAAGCCAATTTTGGATCCAATGTGCCAAATTGCCCTGGATCCCATGGGCTCTTACCTTCTTGACCAGTCTCCCATGTGGGACTTTGTCAAAAGCCTTACTGAAGTCCATGTAGACTACATCAACTGCACTACCCTCATCCACACACCTCGTCACCCCCTCAAAAAATTCAATCAAATTGGTCAGACATGATCTCCCCCTGACAAAGCCATGCTGACTATCCCTGCCTCTCTAAGTGGAGACTAATTCTGTCCCTCAGAATTTTTTCCAATAATTTCCCTACCACTAATGTTAGGCTCACTGGCCTGTAATTCCCTGGTTTATCCCTACTACCCTTCTTGAACAATGGTACTACGTTAGCTGTTCTCCAGTCCTCTGGCACCTCCCCTGTGGCCAGAGAGGTTCTGAAAGTTTGTGTCAGAGCCCCTGCAATCTCCTCCCTTGCCTCACACAGCAGCCTGGGATACATCCCGTCAGGGCCTGGGGATTTATCCACTTTTAAGCCCGCTAAAACCGTTAGTACCTCCTCCCTCTCAATACTAATTTGTTCAAGTATATCACAATCCCCCTGCCTGATTTCTATGCCTACATCACCCTTCTCCATAGTGAACACAGATGCAAAATATTCATTTAAAACCTCACCTACATCTTCCGGCTCTACACACAGATTGCCACTTTGGTCCCTAATGGGCCCTACTCTTTCCCTGGTTATCCTCTTGCCCTTAATATACTTATAAAACACCTTGGGATTTTCCTCTATTTTGCCCGCCAGTGTTTTTTCATGCCCCCTCTTCGCTCTCCTAATTTCTTTAAGTACCCTCCTGCACTTTCTATACTCCTCTAGGGCTTCCACTGTTTTTAGTCCTTTGAATCTGCCAAAAGCCTCCCTTTTTTTCCTAATCCATTCTTGTATATCCCTTGACATCCAGGGTTCCCTGGGCTTGTTGGTCCCACCCTTGACCTTTACGGGAACATGTTGGCGTTGTACTCTCTATTTCCTTTCTGAAAGATTCCAATTGTTCTGATGTGGATTTTCCTACGAGTAGCTGATCCCAGTCCACTTTGGCCAGATCCTGCCTTATCATATTAAAATCGGCCTGCCCCCAATTTGGAACCTTTATTTCCGGCCCATCTTTGTCCTTTTCCATGACTACCTTAAATCTCACTGAATTATGGTCACTGTCTCCAAAATGCTCTCCTACTGACACATCTACCACTTGCCTGGCTACATTCCCTAGAATTAGGTCCAGTACCGCCCCCTCTCTTGTAGGACCTTCTACATGCTGGCTCAAAAAGCTCTCCTGGATGCACTTTAAGAATTCCGCACCCTCTAAGCCTTTCACACTCTGACTATCCCAGTTAATATTGGGGAAGTTGAAATCCTGTACTATTATTACCCTATTATTTCTACACTTCTCTGAGATTTGCCTACATATCTGTTCCTCTATCTCCCCCTGACTGTTTGGGGGCCTATAGTACACTCCCAGCAAAGTGCTTGCCCCCTTTTTGTTTTTAAGTTCTACCCATATGGCCTCATTAGAGGAACCTGCTAAGATATCATCCCTCCTTACAGCAGTAATTGACTCCTTGCTTAATATTGCGACACCCTTTTACACCCCCCTCTGTCTCGCCTGAAGATTCTATACCCTGGAATATTGAGTTGCCAGTCCTGCCCCTCCCTCAACCATGTCTCTGTGATAGCAACAATATCATACTCCCATGTGTTCATCAACACCTTCAATTCATCTGCCTTACTCGCAAGACTCCTTGCATTAAAATAAATGCCATCCAGCCTTGACATACTCCCTTGTGCCGTTACATATTTGCTCTGCCTTCCAGGCTGACTTGTTTTTTCCTCTATATGCATCACCCCCTACTATAGTTCCACTCCATATCCCATCCCCCTGCCAAGTTAGTTTAAACCCCCCCCCCCCCCCAACAGTACTCGCAAACCTCCCCGCAAGGATGTTGGTCCCGTTCCGGTTCAGGTGCAACCCGTCCGACTTGTACAGGTCCCACCTTCCCCAGAAGCAGACCCAGTGATCCAGGAAACTAAAGCCCTCCCTCCTGCACCAACTCTTTAGCCACGCATTCATCTGCTCTATCCTCCTATTCCTATACTCACTAGCACGTGGCACCGGGAGTAATCCAGAGATTACAACCTTTGAGGTCCTGCTTTTTAATCTGCTACCTAGCTCCCTAAATTCTTGTTGCAGGACCTCATCCCTCTTTCTACCCATGTCGTTGGTACCAATGTGAACCACGACCTCTGACTGTTCGCCCTCCCCCTTCAGAATGCCCTGCAGCCGTTCAGTGACATCCTTGACCCTGGCACCAGGGAGGCAACATACCATCCTGGAGTCACGTCGGCGGCCACAGAAACATCTATCTGTTCCCCTTACGATAGAAAGTGGAAACATTCTCTCTTTATCCACTCTATCAAAAGTTTTCATAATTTTAAAGACCTCTATTAGGTCACCCCTCAGACTTCTTTTTGCAAGAGAAAAGAGACCCAGCCTGTTCATCCTTTCCTGATAGGTATATCCTCGCATTTCTGCTATCATCCATGTAAATCTTCTCTGCACCCTCTCCAGTGCCTCTATAACCTTTCTATAATATGGCGACCAGAACTGTACGCAGTACTCCAAGTGTGGTCTAACTAAGGTTCAGCATAACTTCACTACTTTTCAGTTCTATCCCTCTAGAAATAAATCCTAGCGCTTGGTTTGCTTTTTTTTTTAATGGCCTTGCTAACCTGTGTCGCAACTTTTAGTGAAATGTAGGCTATCCAATCAGTTAACAGCATACTGTTCACTGGATTATACCGATTATTTCCACTGTCGCAGAAGCCCAAATTCTTCCATTAGAAGCCACCAACAGAGGCTAATAAATCACCAGCCTTCAGTCAGAGTGATTTCCATAGCCATCATTCACATGGAGCAACTGTGGAGCCATTACTATAGCAACTGCAAAACAGCCAGGGAGGGGGGGGGGGCTGGGGGGAGGAAGACTTACAGTCTGGAGGTTAAGTGAGCTGGTTAATTATTCAACTCAATATCCGGGAAATGCTCCAATATTGTTCAAGGCACCACTGGTTTTAATGGCAAAGAGTCTCACAAAAAAGGAACAATATTCTGATAGAAAATCGAAAGCAAATTCTGGCCCAGCAAATCTGCCTTTTGAGTTTCAATTTCAATTTCTTTGTGGCTTTTCCACTTTAAACTTTAACGAACAGTACTGCGAAAGTGGACGTTAAACTTTGTAACAAAGAACGTACACAGAATATTTTCAGAACTTTCAAACAGGGTGCAGCTTGATCCTTCAATTAATTTGTTGCAATGGTCACTGGTGACAGTGCCAGCATATGGCAGTGTGTGTAGGCATAACGCACCCTGGATCATTTTTTCAGGCTCCTGGCTGAAAATCAAGGGCGATATCTGCCCCTGATCTCGTTCGGAGAGGGACAAAGGCCTAGATATTCCTCTCGGACGGTGGCGCAAAACCTCTCGGGACTCCCAACGACCCTGGGCGCCGGGTTTCCTGGGCGCGGTGCGTAGGATATTCCTTGCCCAGTTTCCATATTTTAACAAAACTCCTGGCTGCTTTGGAGAGGCGCAGCTGCTGCTTGCCCCCCCCCCGTGCCAATCGCTAAAGGTCAAGAGCGTGTAGAACGGGCAACTATCGGTCAGGGCAGATCTCCACCGAGTTTCGTGCTGCATTGTGCCCATCTGTGCACATTTCTGGGGCATAACAGACTAAAATCAGGCTCGTTTTGTTTCCCCCGTTGTTATTAATATTGTTGAAGAGTGGTATACGTTTCATGGCTAAATACTGCAAAAATGGTTAGAGGTCTTCCAGATACATTTCTGCATGGGCCAGCTGTTTGTAAACACGCTCTCTCACTGGACAGCAGTTAGATATTTTGTTTAAGTGTAATCAATTGGCTTTGATCGGTTTGAAATATTGATCACACCTGTGCTGAAAGTATTAAAACACACACAGATTGAAGAGTATTAATACTAGTTACCGATCATGTCCGCTAAAAAACAAAAACAAGCTAAACACTAATGAGACACCATGGATGAATAAAGCCATCAGGGAAAATTGAAGGTAAGGAAAGAGGCATACATTAAGTACATGGACAGCAGGGGAGTGCATGATAAGGGAGAATACGAAGAGATTAGGAGAGATGTCCAAAAAAAAATTAGGAAGGCAAAGAGGAACTATGAAATTAAATTATCAAGGAAATAAAAAAAATTAGTAAAATATTTTACAGGCACATCAATAAAAAAAAGGTCGGTCGGGATGGGAATAGGGCCACTAAGGGATGGACAGGATAATACCACAGGCAGCGATGGAGATGGCAGAAATATTAAATAACTACTTTGCTTCAGTATTTACCAGGGAGACAGAACAGGTGGACATGACATCAGATGATGAGATTAGTAATGAAATAACTGCATTTAAAATAAGGAGATATATTAAATAAACTAATCAAACTCAGGAAAAAAAACCCTGCTCCGGATGGATTACATCCGCGTATTTTAAAAGAATCTAGGGAAGAGATAGCAGAGACATTACTAGACATATTTAATAATTCAGTAGAAAAAGGTGTAGTGCCAGAGGACTGGTGGATATCTAACGTAATACCGATATTTAAGAAGGGAGATAGAACATGTCCAGGGAATTACAGACCAGTCAACTTAACATCGGTGGTAGGAAAAATAATGGAATCCCTACTAAAGGAGAAAATAGAAGAACATCTAGAAGCCAAAAATATAATAATGAATAGTCAGCATGGATTTCAAAAGGGAAGGTCTTGCTTGACCAACCTCACTGAATTGTTTGAAGAGGTAACAGAGAGAATAGACAAAGGTAATGCAGTAGATGTAATTTATCTAGATTTTCAAAAGGCCTTCGATAAGGTACCACATAATAGACTAATGGATAAGGTCAGAGAATGCAGAGCCAGGGGACAAGTAACAGAATGGATAGCTAGCTGGCTTCAATGTGAGGTATTACAGTTTGGTAGGAAGAATAAGGAGGTCACTTATTACTTGGAGGGTGCGAGTCTGGGTGGGCTGGAGGAGCAAAGGGATCTCGGAGTACAAATACACAAATCACTAAAAGTAACGACACAGGTTAACCTGGCCATAAAAAAGCAAACCAGGTACTAGGGTTTATTTCTAGAGGGATAGAATTGAAAAGTAGGGAAGTTATGCTAAACTTGTATCGAACCTTAGTTAGACCACACTTGGAGTACTGTGTACAATTCTGGTCGCCATATTATAAAAAGGATATAGAGGCACTGGAGAGGGTGCAGAGAAGATTTACAAGGATGATACCAGAAATGCGAGGGTATACATATCAGGAAAGGATGAACAGGCTGGGTCTCTTTTTCTGCTTGAAAAAAGGCTGAGGGGTGACCTAATAGAGGTCTTTAAAATTATGAAAGGTTTTGATAAAGATACAGAAAGAGTATTTCCACTTGTGGGGAAGAGCATAACTAGAGGCCATCAATAGAAGAGTCAACAAGAAATCCAATAGGAAATTCAGAAGAAACTTCTTTACCCAAGAGTGGTGAGAATGTGGAACTCGCTACCACAGGGAGTGGTTGAGGCGAATAGTATAGATGCATTTAAGGGGAGGCTGGACAAGCACATGAGGGAGAAGGGAATAGAGGGCTACGCTGATAGAGTTAGATGAGGAAAGACGGGAGGAGGCTCGAGTGGAGCAAAAATGCCGGCATGGACTGGTTGGGCCGAATGGCCTGTTACTGTGCCGTACATCCTATGTAATCCTATCCTATGTAGTCAAGCGAAGTTGGTGAATGTTTCGAAACAACATGATACTTGATGTTCCGTCGGTGTCGGTGGTCAATCTCCTGAGACCATTTGAAAACAAGACAGAGAAGCTAAAATTATTTCTCTGTCAACTAACCCAACCAAGAGGAAACTACTGAGATCTACACTGAAGCAGTAGCTGTTGCTAGATCTTTTTCCAGAGTGCTCAAGAGGTCAATTAACATCATTTTCTTTTAAGAATAGAGTTAGAATTGAGTCATATTCTCACCTTAAGGTCTGTGTTCTGCAAGACTGTGAGGACTCTGTCAGGGAGGTCCACCTCATTCAAGATGTTTTGAACACAACATCTGTGAGGGGATGAGTTAAGATCATCTCGAGGTCCCATAAGATTGGCCTTACTGGAATTGTCTCCATTATCAGCTGCAGAAACAGGCAATGATGAAACAGTGGCAACAGCTGATAATGAACATCTGGACATGGCTCATCCAAATAAAAGTTGCATCCAGATGTTAAAACAGTAAAGTGATAAGATCATCATTTAGTATCTCAGAAAGCCCATAACTGACTTATTTTTCCTGGAACAAGTCTAAGAGACTGGGGAGGCTTGCATTCGTTTGAAATGTGGCAAAATACCTTTAGATATCGCTACGGTTTCCTCCCTGTGCTGTGCACAACAGAACACAATGACTGGAAATTGCGGTCGGAGGCTTGAACGCCTCCGAACTGCGAGAAAACACCATGCTTACCTGCTGCCTCCGGAGCTTCGGACTCTTGCGGTCCTGGGCCTGCAGGCGTACGCCTGCGTAAAGGCCCACGCATCCCGGGGGCGCACGGGGTTCGCAAGCGTCCCTGGGATCACGTGGGCCAGGCCAACCAACCAAATAGAGGGATTCCCATTATGCTTATGGGGATTCCATTTACCTACAGAATCCCCATAAGCATAGTAGAAATCACCTAATAAATAAAATTTCACAACACTGGAATAAAATTATATGATCACGGGTTCAAAATTAGTTAAAATAAAAATGTCATTTTTTTGAAAAATAAATTTAAACATTTTTAACCGGGACAAAATTGACCTAAACTAATTTTAAATGTACGTGAATGTTTAAATCATTTTTTTAAATGTTACTTTAACATTTATTGAAACCCCTACGCTGGTTAAAGGCGGCCTTACGCCTGCTTTTACCAGGAGTTAGGGTTTGGTGGGTATTCACTGGGCAGCAGTTGGGTAAATAGCCCAGCCCTGCGCCGGAGATAGTGAATTTCCAACGGATGTGGACGCTTGGTCGAGGAGAAACTGGACGGATCGCAGGTTCCGGGTTTTCGCGCATTGCATCGCACGTGGAAACCCGGAATTTGCGGGGCACTTACGCCGGCACAGACCCCGTAATATCCGGCCCATGATGTCACTTCATGGAGATAATCTGAATGGGGAGGTCGTGGGGAAGCTTATGTTCCTCAAAGCGAACATATCCTTGCGCAGACAGAAGCAAAAAAAATACTGCGGATGCTGGAAATCTGAATTAAAAACAGACCATCACCACCAAAGTTCCCATGAATTTTTTCATTAAAAAATTTCACTCTTGGGGAATGGAGGTCGTAACCTTGGCATTCAATGAGCAAACGGTACATTCGAGAGCAGTAAAGGACTGCTACAGGATACTGAACGTGGTACAGGCCCCGGTATCTATGGATGACTATCAAAGCTCTTGGACAACCTCAGAAATTGGCCCATTCCAATGTGCGGTTTTTCCCCCATTGTGGAGCCGACAAGTGGCCTGCGTGGGACCTCCAGAGCGCCGCGCGGCCACGCAACTTAACGGGAACATTGATCGCCACTCCCTTTTTCCTTGCCCCATCATCCCTTTTGTCTTTTAATCTCTCCTGCCTTCCACCCTATCGCAGACTTTCCCTTTTGTTCTTTCCTCCCCTCCCCCCTTTCCCTGCACTTGCTTAAATCCTATTATATCTCTAATGTTTTCTAGTTCTGACGAAGGGTCATCGACCTGAAACGTTAACTCTGTCTCTCTCTCCACAGATGCTGCCTGACCTGCTGAGTATTTCCAGCATTTTCTGATTTATATCCTTGCCCAGTGCTTGCCATTGTACTGAACTTCTGCCTGAATGATTTCTTCCAACAAAATTCCAGAGGCAGCCAGTAGGAACATTTAAAAATGTTACTCTTGGGGAATGGAGGTCATAACCTTGGCATTCAATGAGCAAACGGTACATTTGAGAGCAGTAAAGGACTGCTACAGGATACTGAACGTGGTACAGGCCCCGGTATCTATGGATGACTATCAAAGCTCTTGGACAACCTCAGAAATCAGCTGAGATTCTTCACTTTAGTACTTTGAATGAACTTTGCTCTATTGTATGCAGTGAGGCACAATGCCAGGTTATGTTCTATAACTTAACAGTTTTCAGTTTGTTTATGCCCGCATGGTTGAGGTCCCTTTGTTCTTCTGGGGAAAGAGTTGCACCGTCCACATTAGAGAGGCCAAGATCCATGTGGAAATTTGAGGAGTGATGTTAGTAATCAATAAGGGCATAGTGCCCACCCCTCAGACTGAAGTAGGTAGGCGGATGCATCTAAATTCAGCTTCAACAACAACAACAACTTGCATTTATATAGCGCCTGTAACGTAGTAAAACGCCCCAAGGCGCTTCACAGGAGCGTTAGTGAACAAAATGTTGACACCAAACCAGATAAGGGGATATTAGGACAGGTGACCAATAGCTTGGTCAAAGAGGTAGGTTATAAGGAGCATCTTAAATGAAGAGAGAGCGGCGGAGAGGTTTAGGGAGGGAATGCTCGAGCTGGGGCCCAGGCAGCTGGAGGCACGGCCACCAATGGTGCAGCGAAGAAAATCGGGGATGCTCAACAGGCCAGAATTGGAGGAGCGCAGAGATCTTGGATGATTTTGGGGCTGGAGGAGGTTAGAGAGATAGGGAGGGGCGAGGCCATGGAGGGATTTGAAAACAAGGATGAGAATTTTAAAATTGAGGCGTTGCCAGGCCGGGAGCCAATGTAGGTCAGCGAGCACAGGGGAGATGGGTGAACGGGACTTGGTGCGAGTTAGGACACGGGCAGCCGAGTTTTGGATGACTACAGCTTCCCCTGCCCGTACATTTTACTATTTAAAAATGAATTCAAGTGTGTAATGATTCTTATTTCTAGAAGAAGATAATAAACTAGAATGATTGGTTCCAAAGAGTGACAAAGGCTCGGAATTACTGTCGGCGATAATAGTCGACTAACACGTAATGTGATTGTTTGACATTCCTCTATCCATCACTTTATCGGCTGATGTGACTTACTGAAGTCCACATCACAACCTTTATTTTCACATTTAAAATACCTCTGACCCTTCCCAGAGAAATTAATTCTGGCTTGAAAGGGAGAGTTGCTGTAGGCTCCAAAATGCCAGAAATTGCACAAAATAAAATGTCAAAAAATCAAAGCTTTCTGTGGGGGCAGCATTCCCCCAGATCCCTCTCAAAATAAATCTGACACCTTCAGTACTCATACCACCTCCGCCCTTTCAGTAGCTTCTAAATTCACCATCGTTGCAAACTTTTAGGTACTAGAGGATATTTCTCCTACAATTCTAGAGATTAAATGTTAAGGTATACCTGCAGAGCAAGTGATGCCCTGCCCACGTCCCACTTCACTTTCAGTGCAACTCCTCAGCTTCATGGGTCACAAGTCCTATATTCAAGGCTGGTTTCTGGGGCTTGTGTCAGCTTTTACTAGTTTTCGATGTTGACCCCTGTTCCAGAGAGGAGGAAAATTGTCCGGGGTTCCTACTTCTGTCCTCACCGGCTCGCCCAGGGGGAAAGGCCGCTTGTGCAGGGGGAATGGGGTGGGGTGTCTGCCGCTATTGGAACAGTAACCTCGCACGGGTTGGGGGTGAAATTGGACATGGCCGGGGATGTAAAATAGGCATTGGCCGATGGTTATACGATGGCCCGATATTCAGGTCTATTGAAGACAATGGAAACAACTATGGGGCTGGGCGTATAACGCGTGACTGATGCGACACCGCCTGTTATGCGTCCCCTGCATCATGTCCAATTGCACCCCCACCCTCCCCCACCAACTTTAGACAAGGAAGGTTTATGACCAAAAGATTGGAGGAGAAACACTGTCCCCCTGCCAAAAGCCACATGTATATGTTGACTCGATACAGAGAAAACAAACTTGCCGATGACCGTAAGGCTGAACAACAACTCCAGGCGGATTCCCTGCTCAGGCCGGAGTTAAAATTACAGTCGGGTCTCAATGATGTCATCGGGCCGCAACATGCGGGTGTAAAGAAGGACCCCGTTGGCTCCGGGCGGGTGTCCTTGCTGCCTGCTCAGGAGAGCAGGTTAAAAATTGCGGCCGTTGCGATCGTGGCGGCTTTCGGACAGGCAAGAGCCGGGGCGATTTTAACACCGGCTGCCCGCCGGGTTTCTGCTGAGCGAGTCGGGTTAAAAATCGCCCCCCCCCACAGTAAATAAAGCAAGAAACTAAATTGCCAGCGCCAATCACTCTGGTCGTACAAATGTGCAATTTTAAACTGGAATTTTAACAGCCAAAGCTGCAAGCAAGCACGGGCGACAGAATGGCGAAAGTAAAGCAAGACGGTTTTTGCGCTACACAAGTGCAATTTAATCACCCTCTAGCAGCCTTGAATATGCACGCAAAATACTTGCTCACAATACGGTGCCTGCTTTGACTTAATTTGCAGCCGCTTGATTATACAGGCTGATTTCAATGTCCACATCCACAGCATTCTTTCATGCCTCCCACTCCAAGACATTATGCATCTCAAGTAGAGCCTGCATTCCTTTCAGTCGCAGCATAATTGAGTCTTAAATATCTTTGACAGAATAAATTACACTCTCTTAGAAACCACTTCCAACACGGGGTTATGGCCAGGTGTTTTTCTGCCACTTCTGTCAAGGCAACTTCTCCTATTAAACCTGCCATGTAGGATTAGCGAGCGTTTATACATCAACCTAATTACTGTGTTATACCAAGAACAGGGGGGGGAAAAACCCACATGTCAAATTGAGAGTCCCTAAACGCGTATGTGTTTTAGTGTTATTAATCAAGAAAAGCCAACTTTTTAAATATTTTCATAACTTGTAGGTGGAACGGGAATAAGGAAATTAGTTTGTCATTTGTCTTTTTCTCCAAAATATTAAATTTGCAGGGTGAATGCCAAAATGACTTTAGTCCATCAAATCAGCGCTGTGGGATTGTGTTCTGCTTCTGCTCCATGCCTTACTGTAAAGCACATTCATTCAAGTGGAACTCCCGTCTACACGACTGTCACAAAACCAAATCCTCTCACTGGCTACTTTCCGCTTCCTTTCAACTGATTGTTTAGAAATTTGGAAGTTAAAGCAAATTACACTGAAAAAAGTGATTAGAAAAAAGAGAGAATTTACATAGTTATTCTTTTATAATGTTTATGGGGAAAAGATGTAGAAAATTACAGATTGCTGGAAACATGCATCAAGACTGAATCCCGCCCAAGTGCTTTGAATGACATCATGAGCTCGGACTGCCCTCATTTATTCGTGGAATCAGGAGGAGGCCAGTCGGCCCAGTGTGCCTGTGCCAGCTCTCTGAATGAGCTATCCAATTGGTCCCACACCCTGCTCTTCCCCCAGTGTCAGCTGTGGCTCAGTGGGTAGCACACTTGCCTCGGAGTCAGAAGGTTGTGGGTTCAAGTCCCACTCCAGGGACTTGCGCACAAAAATCTAGGCTGACACTCCAGTGCAGTGCTGAGGGAGGAACTGCCGTCTTTCGGATGAGACGTTAAACCGAGGCCCCGTCTGCTCTCTCAGGTGGAAGTAAAAGATCCCAAGGCACTATTTCGAAGAATAGTAGGGGGGGGGTTTTCCCCGGTGTCTTGGCCAATATTTCTCCTTCAACCAACGTAACAAAAACACACTATCTGGTCATTTTCACATTCTGTTTGTGGGAGCTTGCTGTGCGCAAATTGGCTGCCGCGTTTCCCACATTACAACAGTGACTCCACTTTAAAAGTACTTCATTGGCTGTAAAGCGCTTTGAGACATCCGGTGGTCGTGAAAGGCGCTAAATAAATGCAAGTCTTTCTTTCTTTCATAGCCTTGCACATATTTCCTCATTACAGCCTTGCACACACTCACATACCTCGAGTGCGTTCCACCCCTCAAACAGATTCATGCACGTGTGACTACCCTTCAAAAGTACTTCATTGGCTGCAAAGCACTTTGGGACGTCCTGAGGACGTGAAAGGCCCGATAAAAATGCAAGTTCTTGCTTACATAGAGAAAAAGAACATTTCCCAATTGTGTTGCCAGGGCAGGTGGCTTGGGGATAGAGGAAACATGGAAAATGGAAGAGCAGCCATTGTGCTCTGCACTTGGGGGCTGGCTCGAGGGCACATCTAACTTGTCCGCTCAGCTCAAGATGTTGGTGGCATGAAGAGGAAAAAATATGGGTGAAAATATTTTAACAAAATAAAAAGAAAAGGTCCAATGATCTAGTTGATGTTGATTATGTCCAATTTCGTTTTAAATAAAGTTAAGGCCATCATTATGGTGGTGCAGCTTTTGAGCCTGTTGCTGCCGGAATTCAAGCCTCCAAGAACAATCTGAACTCTGTACACAGTGGGAAGAGGCTGTCGGGTCACTTGGTTTTGAGAATCACCACCTCTGGAACACAGAATAACAAAGCACGGTACAAAAAATAAATCAAGAGAACTTTTATTACACGGGGCAAATTGGTGCAGGACGACAACAAAACAACAACATGCATTTATATAGCACCTTTAACACAGTCAAACATCCCAAGGCACTTCACAGGAGCAATTATGAAACAAAATTTGACATCGGGCCACATAAGGAGATATTAGGACCGGTGACCTAAAGCTTGGTCGAAGAGGTAGGTTTCACAGAGCGTCTTAAAGGGTGGGGGAGAGAGGCGGAGAGGCTCAGGGAGGGAAGAAAAGAGAAGCTGTTTATTAAAAGGGATCAGCTTTTCGTGAAGGAGACTCACTGACGTCACTGGGGAGGGGAAAGGGAACCGTGTCTATCTTGTCCAGTCCTGTGCAAATGGCGAAATAATGTCTTGGCAACTTGAATGATGTTGTTTCAGTATGAACATACATAGTCACGGTTGGCAAGCAAGATTGCTCGCTCAGGTCTTTATAACGATATGGCCCCTTTAACAGGAAATCAGTATAGAAGTGAACCACAACACATGAAGCAAGCTTGCCCAGCGAGAGAATTACTGTTGTCAGACTTTTGCTTTTTAAGTGGAGCTGCCTGTATATAATAAAAGTCACACCAGTCTTCCAGCAGCTTGGGCTACTCCTCACCTAATTGCTTCAAAGCTTTGGTTGCCATTAATCTCGACTGTGGGAGGAGCAAATCGAGCCAGTCGGGATGTGGGATCATTGCTGGGATGAGAAATGTATTATTCGAAGAGTTTAACCTCGGCCTTCCCCCCCCCCCCCACCCCACTCCCCAGAAAAAAAAGACATAAAATCCACAGGACCTCACTGCAGTTTCATTGCTGAAGCTCTGGCCTTCACGAAATTCCTTGCAGTTTCTTGTTGAATAATGAGAACCTGATTTTCGGAGGTATACTTATTAACAAATTTGAGAAGTCGCACAACACCAGGTTATAGTCCAACAGGTTTATTTGAAATCACAAGCTTTCGGAGCGCTGCTCCTTCGTCAGGTGAAGTGAAGAGATGCATATAGTCACAGCATATATAGTCAGAGAACACTGCCAGATGATTACAGTTAATCTTTCCAACTGCCCTTTATCACACCTCGGCAAATTGTCACTGTATCTCATTTTCATACCGAGATACCTTGAACAACAACTTGCATTTATATAGCACCTTTACACAGAGCAAAATGTCCCAAAGCGCCTCCCAGTTCCGTAATCAGACACAAATTGACACCTAGCCAAAAGGAGGAGATATTAGGACAGGTCGAGCTTGGTTGAAGAGAACTTTTCACAGCCTCTTAAAAGGAGAGGAGAGGTGGAAAGGTTTAGGCAGGGAATTCCAGCGCTTCGGGCTTAGACAGCTGAAGGCATGACCACCAATGGCGGGGTGAAGGAGTGGGGGGAAACCAGAACAGGAAAACCAAAGCTGGCTGCAGCTCATTCAAGTGCAATTCCCAAACACTTTTTTTTTTGGATTGTGGACAAAGCCAAAGTGATTTTTCTTTAAAACCTAATTTTACTTCCACCCGGACAACCTTGCTCAGTCTTAAAATGCGCCACCAGGAACAGCGCGGCACTATTTTGGATGAGAAACCATTAAAAAAAAAGGAACAATAGTTGAGGGAGGAGTGAAAAAAAGAGTAATCCCTTTAAAGAAACACGGGAAAATTAAGTTACGGAGAAGATCACCCTGAAAGGAGTGGGAGTAAAGCAGCCGCGGGGAGACCTTCCAAGTTGGGTCTCACTCAGACCCACTCACACATGCTCGATAGGGCCACCTCCGGCCGTCTGCCATTGAGCACAGAGGGAGGAACCAGCATTCATATTAATCCAGGCTGCCGACCCAAGTTTGACGAAGACTTGCATTTATACAGCAAGAGAATGTCTCGGAACGCTAACATTAGCAAGAGTCGTTGGTGTCTTGGAAGAGGAGCAGGTATTTCACCGGGGTGGGGGTGGGGAAGGACCGAGATGAAATTTTGGGAGGCTTCTGAAGTCAGGGACAGAGGTAGCAGGGCAAAGTGGTTCTGTGAGAAAATTCCAGAGGGCAGGACTATAGTGGCCGAAACCCCAACTAAAAAAAGGGAAACTTTGGGTAAGAGTCCACTCCCAACAGGAATGAGAGAAACACAAAAGGCTGGAAGTGAAAATTTGAGAGAGAAAGATACGTTAGCATTTGGTGCAACCCTCTAGATCCAGAACGCTGTTTGACCGTGGGGAGGTTATGTGATTAAAAACCTCAAAGACGACGTCCAACCAGAGTTGGCAATCTAGGTGTCCCAGAGCCAACTTTTCCAACAAGAAGAAGAAAAAATACATTGTGCTCAATTTTGAAAACAATCGGTCTCTGGGAATCAGAATTTGACAAATCTTATCTGCCCCATATTTACTGCCACTAATGAGTCTGCTTTGCCTGCAGCAGAACCTGTTGCTGGCAAGAATCTTTAGACTTTGTAAGCGAGCATTGCCTGCCACAGGGACTTAAATGGTTACTACAGTAACTTGCACTGAGATTAAAAAACATTGCACCACGCCAACTCCACCAGCTTGGATGGGCGCCAACTCTGGGACTCAACAGCTGAACATTCCCGCCCCCCCCGACCCCATTCTGACAGCGAGCGGTGCAGTGACAAATGGGGTGGGCTGTCTCTAGGAACCTGATGAACCCGCCGTATGAGATAAATGCTGAGGTTCTTGTCCTAAAGCTTCTTCCCCCACCCCTCCTCCCCCACTTTAAAAACAAATAATCAAAATTAAAGCGAGCTCAGCTGGAATGACGATGAAGTCTTTGGCTTTTCTGAAGAAAGGACCTCTCTGCACATGGCTCAATCGTTACATATTAAATTAAAACATTTAGGTCGAGTCGTTCAAACAGATCTTTTGCCATTATATTTAAACTTTGGTTTTGTTTAGTTAAACTGGCAAAACGTCTACTTTAACCCTTCAATTCTGCCAACTTTTAGAATTATTCATAAATAAATAGCAGAGAGAATATACTGGAGTATAGATATAATATCGCACAGGAGCAGGGGATCGCTGCTCAGGATGCAGTTATACCCTAACCCCTGATCTGAAATCGGTAGCTCCAGCACTCATTCATATCCAGCAGTACTTGTTCCTGCTGCTGAAACCCTCATCCATGCTTTGGTCACCTACAAACTTGACTATTCCAACGGTCTCCTGGCCGGCCTCCCATCTTCTACCCTCAGCCGTGGCTCGGTGGGTAGCACCCTTGCCTCGAAGTCAGAGTGGTCGTGGGTTCAAGTCTCACCCCAGAGACTTGAGCACATAATCCAGGTTGACAATCCGGTGCGGTACCGAGGGAGTGCTGCACTGTCGGAGGCGAGGCCTTTTGGATGAGACGTTTAAACCGAGGCCCCGTCTGCCCTCTCTACAACATCACTAAAACAGAGGATCTGGTCATTATCACATTGCGGTCTGTGGGAGCTTGCTGTGCGCAAATTGTCAGCTGCGTTTCCTACATTACAACAGTGACTACGCTTCAAAAGTACTTCATTGGCTGTGAAGCACTTTGGGACATCCTGAGGTCGTGAACCTCATGATATAATTTTCTTTACTGGCAATTATTTCATTTCAGAACCAGAGCTGCGGGCAGAGCTAACAAAATTCTTCTGCCCTAATAAATAGGTCATTGGAAAAAGATTGTGCAAATCAAAAGTCAAAACAAGATATAGATATACGAACGCCGGCACAAACTAAAAGTGAGGCAGTTTTCAATACACAGTGCTGTGTATGCATGCTTTTTAAAAATAAAGTGATTTCTAAGAACACAAAAAAATAGGAGCAGGAGTCGGCCATACGGCCCCTCGAGCCTGCTCCGCCATTCAACAAGATCATGGCTGATCTTCTACCTCATCTCCACTTTCCTGCACTATCCCCACATCCCTTGATTCTCTTAGTATCCAAAAATCTATCGATCTCTGTCTTGAATATACTCAACCACTGAGCCCCCACAGCCCTCTGGGGTAGAGAATTCCAAAGATTCACCACCCTCTAAGTGAAGAAATTTCTCCTCATCTCAGTCCTAAATGGCCGACCTCTTATTCCGAGACTGTGACCCCTGGTTCTAGACTCTCCAGCCAGGGGAAATATCCTCCCTGCATCTACCCCTGTCAAGCCCCCTTATGAATTTTATACATTTCAATGAGATTACCTCTCATTCTTCTAAACTGTAGGAAATATAGGCCTAGTCTGCTCAATTTCTCTTCATAGGACAATCCCCCCCATCCTAGGAATCAGTCTAGTGAACCTTCGTTGCACTCCCTCTAAGGCAGGTATATCCTTCCTTAGGTAAGGAGACCAAAACTGTACACAGTACGCCAGGTGTGGTCTCACCAGGGCCCGATATAATTGCAGCATGACATCTTTACTCTTATACTCCAATCCTTTTGTAATGAAGGCTAACATGCCATTTACACTGGAGTTGCTGGGCACTTTTTCACGTTTACATTCTGCTTTCAAAATGTGCATTTTATACCAACTCTATACAGTAGATGATGCTTCCACAGCACGTAGTGCAGTCTTTAATGGGTTGCGATCGCAATCACGCAAATACAGAAAGTTCTCACCCTGCAATTTAAATTTTATTTTAAAACTAGCGCACTGCCTAATGAGAGGAAGTTACTTAAGTGTTTGGTTGAATTCTAATGAAGTCTTTAACTTACTGAGGTCACAAGTCGGCATTTATAGGTCCATAAACATGCATGAATGGATGGATGTAAGTCGGTAGTTTATAGACCGCTCATCTGATTTGGAAAGGAACGCATCGAGCTGAAACCCCTTACTGAGTTCAGTGGAAGCTGAAGAAAGTTTAAGCAAAGAAATACCAGAAGCTGAAAGAAAAACAAATAAACTGGAACTGAACAGTAGTTCCGCCAGCTTCTGAAAAGAGACTAGGTAATATGCCGGATGATGAAGGGCCCGCCTGATCATACTAAACCATCTTTCTCTTTCAGATGCTGACTGACCGGTTGCCTATTTACAGCATTTTTACCTTTTTTTTAAAAAAAAAGTTAAAATATTTTAACGTTACTGACTGAAAGACAGTTCCGTGTTTGAGTGCAGATTATTTCTAAATGTATCTGGGTCCCACTCCAGACACGAGCACACAAATCCAGGCTGACACTCCAGTGCAGTGCTGAGGGAGCGCCGCACTGTCGGAGGTGCCGTCTTTCGGATGAGATGTTAAACCGAGGCCCCGTCTGTCCTCTCAGGTGGACGTAAAAGATCCCACGACACTATTTCGAAGAAGAGCAGGGGAGTTATCCCCAGTGTCCTGGCCAATATTTATCCCTCAATCAACATCACTAAAAAAAAAAAAACAGATTATCGGGTCATTATCACATTGCTGTTTGTGGGACCTTGCTGTGCGCAAATTGGCTGCCGCATTTCCCACATTACAACAGTGACTACACTTCAAAAAGCACTCATTGGCTGTAAAGCGCTTTGGCATATCTGGTGGCCGTGAAAGGCGCTACATAAATGCAAGTCGTTCTTTTTGATGTCACAGTGTGCAATATTAGTAATCAACTGTCAATGCGTTTGAATGAAATTCCTGTTATTTTTAACAGATGTGTTAATCCAGGTTAATGTCTATTGAAGTAGAGGACAAAAAAAAAGTTTAGATGATTCAATCGTGTGCTGTGTGTGATTCCCACTCCATATAGTGTAATATGCTATTCTCAGGATGTCCATGTTTGAAAGAAACCAAAATCATTAGATAGGTTTGGTGAAAAGTGGAAGAAAAATTTGTTGCTGAGGTAATGCTAGTGGATTCAGACAGCCAGACAGGACATGCTGGTGTTTCAGGGTGTGCCCATTCAGAAAGGTGTCTGATGAGAGCAGGGCACTCCCCTCCTTGGAGTTAAGTTACTGAATTGAAGATGGGAAAAAAAACACAACACAACACGATCTCCACTGCCAGTTGACGGGGTGGGAGGGAGAGCAATGTCTGGAAGCTGTATTCGGTCAATAAACAACATTCCTGAGACACAAGTTAACCCATGAAAGTATTTGTTGCAGAATCCGTTGATAACTTATGAGAGGGTGGATTTCCCCACTTGTTAAAACTTAGTGAAAAAGTCAGTGAGAGTAACGCAAGCTTCCAAATCGAGCTTTTATTCCTTCAGTGGGGCCAGAATGAAAAGACACATTAAATCAGAAATTTGCTGTGTAATTCCATCCAAATAAAGCCGAGACTTTTTTTTTGTTGCAGAAACATGAGCCAGAAGTCGCAATGCCAGTGTTGTCCTTCTGTCTATACTCAAAGTGTGCGCGAGCCATTTTCACTAAAATTGATGCTTATTCAGCAGCAATGCGGCAGCAGCACATGCCTGCCAACACCCGAATGTTTCAATTATTCTCTTCGCTACATTCAGCCTAAAAGGGAGCCGCTCATGTGGCATCATCATTGGCGATCACCGGGTAAAACCAAGGGCAGTCACAGACTTGCAAAAACCCCAGTACAAACGCACGCAGCATTCATTTTAAATTCCAAGCGCTTCCTCCTTGCACCTTTTTTCAATGCAGCTATTTGTCCACTTTTTGTTTTAAGTTGAAATGCAAATAATATTTCCCCCCCCCCCCCATACAAAGATGACAGCCTCATGATCTAAAGGAAAAACCTTGAGCCTTCGTGTGCTCAACCACCCCCCGCCCCCCTCCAATAAACACATGCTTTGGCATCCGTTGCCTAATTCACAAGTCTTAACAAAACAAATAATGCAATACAAAACCAATTACATCGCGAGTGAGGAGCAGCACTGAATCATGCCTCTAAACACCACTTAACAGGAAAGCGGAAAATCGCAAGACTTGGCATTTAGGTGACCGTGCGTTTATCACTGCTCTAGTCGGGCAGTGTCACTGGAGGCTTTATTTGGAGTTATTGATGACTGTCTGATGCAGGTGAGCAAGATGCATCGAGTAGTCTGGGCTGGAGCGCAGCCTTGCAGCCGTTAAGATGTTGTTCTGCTTGAGTTTTGAAGTTTTATAATTTGGCTTGAAAGCTCCTGTTCTGGCCCACAGCTCCTTCCCTAGCCTGGTTCGGTTTCAGCCCACTGCCAACTGTCAGAGCCAAAGCCTCCGAGCTTTGGTCACCCTGTGCAGCTGAGCATTCAAAGTGGAAAGACTCGGCTTTGTTAACATCCGATATTAATGCAGCAAATCTGTGTGGAGAGAATTGTTTTATTTCCAATAGGTGTCCTGTAATGCCATTGAAAGACTTGGTAAAGTTACCATGGAGTCTTCTCGGTTTGTTCTTTAAAACAAAACTCTTGCTCCAATCAAGTCCTCAGTTTACATTACGCGCAAAAGTAAACACAGGCGAGACTCACTGCAATAGAACCACACTGCCATCTACAGCAAGCTCCGTTCCAATAGTTGCGGCAGAGCTCAGATTACATTTTATTCAGCATCCCAGTATCTGAACACATGAACATAGAAAAATTTGATCTCTGCCAACCATTGTCAATGAAGTGAGACAGCAACTTGCACTCCGATACTAGACGGTGGTTTCCGAATCAGGAGCACGCTGCATTATACTGGGGTTGGGGCTGATGTCTCATCATTGTGGTACAATGCTTCTAACATGAGCTACACAACAACAATCATAGGTTCTGACCAAAGGTCATTGACCTGAAACGTTAGCTCTGTTTCTCTCTCCACAGATGCTGCCTGACCTGCTGAGTATTTCCAGCATTTTCTGTCTTTATTTCAGATTTCCAGCATCCGCAGTATTTTTGGTTTTTGTCTCAGTGTTTAATTCACTGCCACTTCTCTTCCAAAAATGAGAAGTCGCACAACACCAGGTTATAGTCCAACAGATTTATTTAAAATTACAAGCTTTCGGAGCTGTTGCCCCTTCGTCAGGTTAAGGTACAATGAGGGAATCTACAGTATTACACAGTATATAAACACAGAAAGCAATTTGTCTGCAGAGATACAATCTTTCAGGGAGGCATTACATCAAAGACACACCAGAGCATAGCCAAGACAATGAGATGGGTCACAGGGGGTCCAACGTGTCAAAACCTTCCGTCTGCAGTTGAGCTTTTAACCTTTTTTTGGGGTTTTTTTTTGTGTTTTTTTTTTAAACTGGAAAGACAGACAACGATGTCGAGTCACGTTCTGTAACGTGACATGAACCCGATATCCCTATTGAGGCCGTCCTCATGGGTGCGGAACTTGGCTATCAGTTTCTGCTCGATGATTTTGCGTTGTCGTGTGTCTCGAAGGCCGCCTTGGAGAACGCTAACCCGCAGATCCGAGGCTGAATGTCCTTGACTGCTGAAGTGTTCCCCGACTGGGAGGTAACAATCCTGCCTGGCAATTGTTGCGCGGTGTCCGTTCATACGTTGTCTCAGTGTCTGCATGGTCTCGCCGATGTACCATGCTCCGGGGCATCCTTTCCTGCAACGTATCAGGTAGATAACGTTGGCCGAGTCACATGAGTATGTACCATGTACCTGGTGGGTAGTGTCCTCACGTGTGATGATCTGGCATGTCTTGCAGAGGTTGCCGTGGCAGGGTTGTGTGGTGTCGTGGTCGCTGTTCTCCTGACAGCTGGGTAATTTGCTGCGAACGATGGTACTTTTGAGGTTAGGCGGCTGCTTGAAGGCGAGTAGTGGAGGCGTGGGGATGGCCTTAGCAAGGTGTTCGTCGTCATCGATGACGTGTTGAAGGCTGCGAAGAACATGGCGTAGTTTCCCCGCTCCGGGGAAGTACTGGACGACGTAGGGTACTCTGTTGGTTGTGTCCCGTGTTCGCCTTCTGAGGGGGTCTATGCGGTTTTTCGCTGTGGCCCGTCGGAACTGTCGATTGACGAGTCGAGCATCATGTCCCGTTCTTACGAGGGCATCTTTCAGTGTCTGTAGGTGTCCATCGCGTTCCTCCTCGTCTGAGCAGATCCTGTGTATTCGCAGGGCTTGTCCATAGGGGATGGCTTCTTTAACGTGGTTCCCAGTCGGGGAACACTTCAGCAGTCAAGGACATTCAGCCTCGGATCTGCGGGTTAGCGTTCTCCAAGGCGGCCTTCGAGACACACGACAACGCAAAATCATCGAGCAGAAACTGATAGCCAAGTTCCGCACCCATGAGGACGGCCTCAATAGGGATATCGGGTTCATGTCACGCTACAGAACGTGACTCGACATCGTTGTCTGTCTTTCCAGTTTTAAAAAAAAACACACAATAAAAAAACAAACCAAAAAAAGGTTAAAAGCTCAACTGCAGATGGAAGGATTTGACACGTTGGACCCCCTGTGACCCATCTCATTGTCTTGGCTGTGCTCTGGTGTGTCTTTGATGTAATGCCTCCCTGAAAGATTGTATCCCTGCAGACAAATTGCTTTCTGTGTTTATATACTGTGTAATACTGTAGATTCCCTCATCGTACCTTTACCTGACGAAGGGGCAACAGCTCCGAAAGCTTGTAATTTTAAATAAATCTGTTGGACTATAACCTGGTGTTGTGCGACTTCTCATTTTTGTCCACCCCAGTCCAACACCGGCATCTCCGCATCATGACTTCTCTTCCAGGAATACCTTCCTTGAAGAAGTTCTGCTATTCCCGTTTGTCTCTTTTACCTTGTTCATCTTCATTGTTTTCAGTTTCCCTTCTCGTGTTTGATCTTTACTTGTCCCGTTACCACCTCCTTGCGCCATCATCCTTTTTGTCATTTAATCTCTCCTGCCTTCCACCCTATCACAGACCTTCCCTTTTATTCTTTCCTCCCCTCCCATCACCCCCTTTTCCTGCCTCTGTGCTCGTTTAAAATCCGTTACATCTCTAACTTTTTCCAGTTCTGATGAAAGGTCATCGACCTGAAACGTTAACTCTGTTTCTCTCCCCATAGATGCTGCCTGACCTGCTGAGTGCTTCCAACATTTTCTGTTTTCATTTCAGATTTCCAGCATCCGCAGTATTTTGCTTTTGTAGCAATAAAAGGTTCTTGGGATCAAAACTTTAAGTCAGTATATTCCTGATGGGCAGTCCTTCTCTTTCCTCTAGCCCCAATTTATGTCCCTCTTTCACAATCATTCTCATCTTTTTTTGTTTTATCAAAACAACAATGGCTATTGCGGCTCTGAACTTAGCTCTCTCGTCACTCCCAAGATCCAAATTGTTACTCCCAAACTCCAAATATGGCATTCTACACGCTTTTGTCTCATTGCATACTCAGTGTGCTGAAATCAAGGCTAATAGAAACATAGAAGATAGGAGCAGGAGTAGGCCATTCGGCCCCTCGAGCCTGTTCCGCCATTTACTGAGATCATGGCTGATCATTCACATTCAGTACCCTGTCCCTGCTTTCTCCCCATATCCCTTGGTCCCTTTAGCCTCAAGAAATATATCTAACTCATTCTTGAATGTGTCAGATTGGCTGAGCTGGTAGATCTTTCAGCTCGGATTTAGAAGGTCAAGCCCCACTATCGCCTTGAGCACGTAATCTAGGCGGCCTCTCCAGTGCAGTACTGAGGGAGCGCTCCATCTTTCTGATGAGATTTTAAGCCGAGGCCATGTCTGCATGCCCAGGTAAATGTTTCCCTGCATTACAACAGTGATTACACTTCAAAAAGGTACTTCACTGGCTGCAGAGAGCTTTGGGATGTCCTGAAGTCGTGAAAGGCGCTTATAGAAATGCAAGTTTATCTTTAAAAGATCCGACGGCACTATTAAAAGAGCAGGGAATTCTCCTAGTGTCCTGGCCAACATTTCTCCCTCAACCAACACCACCAAAACCAGATGATGTGATCATTTGCTGTGAGTGAAACCCTGGTGGGTGCAAATTAGCTGCCACGCTGCCCTGAAGAGCAACAGTGATTGCACTTCGAAAGTAATCCATTGGCAGTCATAACGGCACAGAAGGAGGCAATTCGGCCCATCGAGTCCGTGCCAGCTCTCTGTAGAGCAATCCAGTCAGTCCCATTCCCCCGCTCTATCCCCGTAGCCCTGCAAGTTTATTTCCCTCAAGTGCCTATCCAGTCTCCCCTTGAAAACATTCAGTGTCTCCGCTTCCACCACTTCTGTCGGCAGCGAATTCCAGGTCCTCACCACTCGCTGCGTAAAAAAGTTTTTCCTCACATCCCCCCCTGTATCTCTTGCCCAAATCTGTGTCCCCTAGTCCTTGCACCATCAACTAGTGGGAACAGCCTTTCCCCATCTAGCCTATCCAAACCCGTCATAATCTTGTACACCTCTATCAAATCACCCCTCAACCTCCTTTGCTCTAATGAAAACAAATCCAGCTTCTCCAAGCTGTCCTTGTAGCTAAGATCCCCCATCCCCGGAACCATTCTGGTAAATCTCCTCTGCACCCTCTCAAGGGCCTTCACATCCTTCCTAAAGTGTGGTGACCAGAACTGGATGCAATACTCCAGTTGCGGCCTAACCATCACTTTATAAAGGTTCAGCATAACTTCTCTACTTTTGTACTCAATGCCTCTATTTATGAAGCCCAAGATTCCCAGATGCTTTGCTAACCACTCTCTCAATATGTCCTGCCACCTTTAGGGACCTATGCACATTAACTCCCAGGTCCCTTTGTCCCTGCACACTCTTTAAAACTGTGCCATTTAGTGTATATTGCCTCTCCCTGTTCCTTCTGCCAAAATGCATCGCCTCACACTTCTCTGTATTAAATTCCATCTGCCACTTGTCTGCCCATTCTGCTAGCCTTTCTATGTCCTGTTGCAGTTGATTGGTCTCATCCTCACTGTTGGCCACACCCCCAAGTTTGGTGTCATCGGCAAATTTAGAAATTCTACTCTGTATTCCAATATCAAGGTCATTTATAGTAAAGTACATTGGGGTGTCCTAAGGATGTGATTAGACACTTTTATTAAGTTCTTTCATGACACTATCTTGCCCAGGGCCTCAAAACCGTGGAACTCTTTACCTTCCTTGTTCCTAGAATATACAGCCTTCTAAATCCCTAGCTTGGCACCACCTAACCAACAGTTCTTGATTTATCTTACCTTTCCCTCCCATTAGCCTCAGTGACGTCTTGCAGTACGAGTTGAGGCCTTCACCCAGGTTTATCAACTTTAAAAAAAAAATCAACAATGCTTATTCTACCAAAAAATTTTATACTTTCTTCACTCAGAGGGTGGTGAATCTTTGGAATTCTCTACCCCAGAGGGCTGTGGAGGTTCGGTTGTTGGAGTATATATTTTTTTTATTCGTTTATGGGATGTGGGCGTCGCTGGCAAGGCCAGCATTTATTGCCCGTCCCCAACTGCCCCCGAGAAGGTGGTGGTGAGCCGCCGCCTTGAACCGCTGCAGTCCGTGTGGTGAAGGTACTCCCATAATGCTGTTAGAGAGGGAGTTCCAGGATTTTGACCCAGCGATGATGAAGGATCGGCGATATACTTCCAAGTCAGGATGGTGTGTGACTTGGAGGGGAACCTGGAGGTGGTGGTGTTCCCATGAGTCTGCTGCCTTTGTCCTTCTAGGTGGAAGAGGTCGCAGGTTTGGGAGGTGCTGCCGAAGAAGCCTTGGCGAGTTGCTGCAATGCATCTTGTAGATGGTACACACTGCAGCCACGGTACGCTGGTGGTGGAGGGAGTGAATGTTTAAGGTGGTGGATGGGGTGCCAATCAAGCAGGCTGCTTTGTCCTGGATGGTGTCGAGCTTCTTGAATGTTGTTGGAGCTGCACTCATCCAGGCAAGTGGAGAGTATTCCATCACACTCCTTACTTGTGCCTTGTAGATGGTGGAAAGGCTTTGGGGAGTCAGGAGGTGAGACACTCGCCGCAGAATACCCAGCCTCTGACCTGCTCTTGTTGCCACAGTATTTATATGGCTGGTCTAGTTAGGTTTCTGGTCAATGGTGACCCCCAGGATGTTGATGGTGAGATCGATAGGTTTTGGGATATTAAGGGAATCAAGGGATATGGGGATAGTGCAGGAAAGTAGAGTTGAGGTGGAAGATCAGCCATGATCTGATTGAATGGCGGAGCATGCTCGATGGGCCGAATGGCCTACTCCTGCTCCTATTTCTTATGTTTATGCTCCTAATGTCAGTGCTGAAGAGTTAAATATTACATGCTGCACCATTCTAGGTTGGACTTGGTGACTGGGAACAGCGCTTGGCAACACCATGCGATTATGGCCTGAATCCACCACCGTCTAAGAAAAGACTTTCATTTATATAGCGCCTTTCACAACCTCAAAGTGCCAAAGCGCTTTACAGCCAATGAAGCACTTTCTGAAGTGAGGCACAGCAAGCTCCCACAAACAGCAACGTGATAATGACCAGATCATCTGTTTTTAGTGATGTTGATTGAGGGATAAATATTGGCCCAGGACACCGGGGAAAGCTTGCCTGCCCTTCTTCGAAATAGTGGCCGTGGGATTTTCTTAGTCCACGTGAACGGGCAGGCTTAACGTTTAACGTCTCATCCGAAAGACGGCACCTTCAGTGCTTCACTGAAATGTCAGCCGAGATTATTACACTGGGTAGATACTTCTACGGCCTAACTCCCAAAACCAAATAAGTTACATTCTTCATATTGACAGCAATTTATCAATTTTCACCTGTTTGCTAATTGCACTGTCTGATCAGTTTTTGTGTCATTCACACTATTTTGTGAAAACAGTCAATACGATTGGCGATGGTGTCACTGTCCAGGTTACTGTGCTGTCCCCCGTTATATTTCTTCGAAGCGTAATTTACAAGTCGAAGGCTAAACTGGGAGATTCGTCATTTTGGAACCTATAATTACTCAAGACGTAGACCTCGAAAAAATATAATTTGTTCTGACCTCTGAAACGAGACAAATCAGCTATTAACATTACATCAACAAGCAGACAACCTCTACCCTTACACTCAGTTATTCCACTGGGTGAAACATTAATTTCACCACTGAAGCCTTACACAATTTCCTCTCGTGGATGTATGCGTGTAGGGTCACTTGCCTTTGAAACAAAAACAAACTAAAGAATACAGCCTTGGGCAACCGGGGCTGGTGATAATCCAGACTACAACTGCATGCAGGTTTCGAAGATTATGCCGAGAGGCTTTTGCAAACTTCAATTGGTCAGCACTACAGGAAACTGTACACATCCCAGAAAGTGTTGAAGGGGACGAACACAGAGAGGGTTAGAAATCGCATTATAAACTCAAACGGAGCAGTACTGCTTTATCAAAAAAAAAATCATGGAAATTTCAACACGAGGCAGTTATTTCGACCCATTGTGCTAGCTCCACGTTGGAGCTGTCTACTCAAATCCTGCTCCGTTGATATTTTCCTATAACTTTTAATATTTTTCTCCTGAAAGTGTTTGGGCTAAAATTTGAGTCGCGCCCCCTTTGGGGCGCTAACTTCGCCGGCCCGGCGATGGAAATTGAGTGGTAGCGCCCCAAGAGGGAAGCGGGGCGCTTCTCCCTCTTGGGGCGCTGCGAGAGAATATCGCGGCGCTATGTGCCGCGGAATTGCAGGCCTTCCTCCCCTTCTTAAAGGGGAGGGGCCTTACGCAGCGCGACCCGGGGCCCAGCTGGGCCCCCGGTCATCGGGAGTGCCGGCAAAAGAGCCCGGCACTCAACAGAAGTGCCGGGCTCATGGAGTGCAGCCGACACTCTGCGGAGGGGCGGGTAAGGATGCCGGGGACGGGAGCGGAGGCAGGTGCTGGCAGGCGGCCAGCAACAAAAATGGCTGCCCTGCACCTCGCCTTTAAATAGCGCCTCCCTGGCCGCAGGTAGACCCCCCCCCCCGACCCCGTCAGACATAGCGTCCGGCGTTAAGTCAGGGGGCGCTCCCGAAGATCACAGCCAGGGCGAGTGGGGCGCTGCGCACGGCGATGACGTCACCGGTTACCGCTAACCTCCCGCTGAATTTCGCGGGATGCGTCGGCAGCACCGTGCTGAAGCGTTAGTTGCTTTGTGCGCCGTTAGCGCCCTCTTAAGGGCGCTAACGGGAGGCGCAAAGCGAACAAATTTTTCCCCCTTTATCTATAATTCCATTAGACTCAACCTCAATAGCCAGTTGTGATATTGTTTTCTCTTTGCAAGATGAATATCACTTCGGACTTCTCCCCCCCTCCCCCCTTTTGTTTCTGGTACTAATCCTAAGTTATGTATAACTTTCGCCTTGTTCTAGTACTAATCCTAAATTACTTCCAGCTTCCCCCACTTGTGTTTTTAAAAAAATTCGTTCCTGGGATGTGGGCGTCGCTGGCAAGGCCGGCATTTATTGCCCGTCCTTAATTGCCCTGGAGAAGGTGGTGGTGAGCTTTTAGTACTAATCCTAAATTCATGCCTCCTTGTTAGCAATTCGCCAGCCAGTGAAAATAATCTTTCCCCATCAAACCCTTGTTTACATTCTCCCCTTGAAGTTTTCTGATCCAGCTAATCAAGCCCTAGTTTCTCATCATAACTCTCACCCCCTGTTGTCATCCTAGGAAGTCTGCAGTGCGCCTTTTCCATGGTTCTAATATCCTTTCTATAATAAAGTTTCCAAACAGCAATCCACCTGTGGACTGACTCCAGCTGCAACCGAATATTTCATACACATTTATCTCAGACCCTTCTGCATTCAATGCCCAGTATATAAAAACCAGAATACCAGTTGCCCTTTACATGGCTTTTACCAAGTGCGATACAGATTTTAATGCGGTAATGACCTGATGATCTGTTTTAGTTATGTTGCTTTGAGAGATAAATGTTGGCCAGGACACCGGGGAGAACTCCCCTGCTCTTCTTCGAAATAGTGCAGTGGGATCTTTTACGTCCGCCTGAGAGGGCAGATGGTGCCTCGGTTTAACATCTCATTCGAAAGACGGCACCTTTAGTGCTACACTGAACGGTCATCTGCACCCCTTGGGCTCTCTGGTGCTCTACTCCATTGAGAACTCCATCATTTAGGGCATTTTTCTATTCTTTCTTCTTCATCCCCCCCCCACTCCCAGAAAAAAATCCTTGCTAGAAATTAAAGAAAAATATTCCAGCCATTCAGCTACGGAATGATTCGGATGTGCCCTGGTATGCTGCATATGCTCTGGGTGCACAATTTGAAATCAGCTAACAGCTTTAGAGTTTGGTGCAAAAATATCCAGCCCGTACCCAGGCTTTTGGGAGAGGCATTTTTTTAAAAGTCAAAACTTTAATGGAGGCATTAAGAGACACAAAAATCAACTGAATGGACAAATTTAATTATGTTATTGCAGAGGGTGTAATTTCCCCCCCCCCCTCCCCCGCCGCCGCCACCCCTCAAATTTGTTTTATTTTCTTTAAACCCTTTTTTTGGACATTAGAAATTTCAGTTACTGAGAAAAAAAAGTGAACAATTTTCATAAAACATTTTGATTTATTTGTGCACCACCTAGTGGCCAGAGCCTTCAAGTGCCTGCTGAAAATGCACAATGTGATCAATTAACATTGGGAATTGCATTAGAGCCCCACCTACTGCCATCAAAAGGAGTAGTTACAGATAAAGAGTAACGGCACCTGTGGACAGGCCATAGGAATGTTTACATAGGAATTTTCAATAAAGTGCACAATCCAGCATTAGAGTACCACCTACTGGCATCAAAAGGAATAGTTACAGATAAAGAGTAACAGCACCTGTGGACAGGCCATAGGAATGCTTTTATTTTTCAATAAAGTGCACAAACCACGCACCAATTTTACTATAGATATTTGAGCCCAACAGGTACAAATATGACACATAGGGGATGAAATTGGTCACTGCCAGTAGCACAAAATGGGCCGATAGTGAATCGGCAGCTCGTTTTATACCGCGCCCGATTTACTTTCCCTTTTCGCAATTCTGTTGGTGACCAATTCACCCCTGCAGACGTTGATTGCTTGACGTTTTGCAAAATTAGACGGGTGGGTGGGTGGATGATAAACCTGTCCTGAAGGACATGTTGTTGAGGTGTGAAAAATCAGCAAGGGTTCACAATGCGGATTACTATGTAGTGACCCTTTGCCAGAAAGTGCATAGGTGCGAAAGCCAGCTAAGGACAGGATCAAGTGCGATGTCCCTTGTTTGAACTGACGGCCAATTCTCACTCAAAGCTCACGGATGAAAAATAGCCACTTGGGCGAATAATCGAGGGCTTCTTGAACCCATGGTGGAACCAAACCCTTGGTAAAATCTGCACCTTGGGCGGGTGGAATTGCGGAAAAAATATTAACTTGAATTCTGGAAGCTGTGTTATTTAAATGATCAAAAAAAAAAGGCCAAAAAAGGTACCTTGCTACACTTGGAATTTTTTTTCCACTGCTTTTCCACACTCCTTTCTCCATTGTTTATATGAGCTTCATCTGTACCGGTTCCAAACACTCACCAACTTCTTACAATACACCAGGGCCGACATAAAGAACAGGATATCCTGCGCAGACTCTGCTCACCTACTGCAGCTGCTTCCCTGTCCATGTGCGGGGAAATTAGAGAAAGAAAGAATCGGCTGAAACATCGAGAGTCACGTTGGCGGACACGCCCAGCTCCAGCTAACCTGCGGGCAACACACTCACACGTCCGGTCTTATTCAGGTTTTTCCACACTCGACAAGCTAATAGGGCCATTAAAGGAATAAATATATAGGCGCTGGAATTCTGCGGGTGTCTTGCAGTCCTCTCCCCTGCACCCCACCCACAATCATAACTCCAGTGGAAGCCCAAGAAATATAGCATAAATGGCCATTTCCAGCCACTTACACCTTTCTTTGCTGTTTCCACTGGTCTCCTGCCAGTGGAATATCTGGACCATGACCACATTTTAAAACTTGTGTGCAATATGCTATAGAGAGAGAATATCCCTCAATTTGTTTTATGTGGGCTAGATTTTATGTAGTTCAAGTTCCACTCCAGGGACTTGAGCACATAAAGCTAGGCTGACACTCCAGTGCAGTGCTGAGGGAGTGCTGCATTGTCGGAGGTGCTGTCTTTCAGATGAGACGCTAAACCGAGGCCCCGTCTGCTCTCAGGTGGACATAAAAAGATCCCAGGGCACTATTTCGAAGAAGAGCAGGGGAGTTCTCCCCGGTGTCCTGGCCAATATTTATCCCTCAACAAACACAACCAGATTATCTGGTCATTATCACATTGCTGTTTGTGGGAGCTTGCTGTACGCAAATTGGCTGCCATGTTTCCCACATTACAACAGTGACTACATTTCAAAAAGTACTTCATTGGCTGTAAAGCGCTTTGAGACGTCCAGTGGTCGTGAAAGGTGCTATAGAAATGCAAGTCTTTCTTTCTAGATATAGGAACAGCCTCGCATAATATTAGCTTTAACGGTCCCAGCTATTGCTGTTTATGGTTCAGTAAAGGGGAAGGAAAGCCTACGGGAGCACTCGTTATTACTTGAGCGCACGGTACAGTGGAGATGCTGAAGTGACAACAGTGAATGGGATCACCTTGGAATACATCTGCTCCTTGGTAGTAGTCCCAGTGGAGTAGGTCACATTAGAAACCACATCCTTCTCTCCAAACCTTAAATCTCAACTGTGTTGTTGCCTCACGAGCAGCGGACGAGTTTCTGTTTTTAGAAAACTGTGGGTGTTTTGCCCGTGATTCTCTGTCCATCGAACCTCCTCCTCGTCTCCTGATTGGCTATTATCCAGGTCAATCACAGCGAATCCTCCCCTCTTCATTTTTGCGCCATTAATAGTTAAAGATCTTTTTTTCTGCGTCAAATTACCGCTGCGCCAATTTAGAGCATTTCCTCACAAGAAGTAGATGATCAAGTATAACAACAGAAAACGCTGGAAAAACCTTATCCAGGGGTGGACCATTGTTTTTGTTCCCAGGTTTTTCCAGCGTTTTCTGTTGTTATTTCAGATTTCCAGCATCTGCAGTATTTTGCTATCGTAGTAGATCAAGTAGCTCAGATCGGATTGCTACTCTGGCCCAGTTAGGCTTTGCGTCTACAAACGGTCAGGCCACTTAAGCAGTGCAGCTTTCCTCTAGTCAGTCTTCTTAAGGCCTATTAGGAAGGAGCTAACAAGCTGAAAACACCCCCCTTGTTATTCTGCGCTAATACATTGTGCATTACATGGTGTAATGCTCCCATCGTAATAAAGCTCCACCTAGCAATGCTATTGGAAATTCAGTTAATATTAACAAATTGTATGTACGACATGGAGAATGTATGGCAGATTAAGAGCATGCAGGTGGGATATTTGGAGAGAAGACAGACAGAGAATGAAGTGTAGTTACTGTTGTAATGTGGGAAACGCAGGCAGCCAATTTGCGCACAGCAAGGTCCCACAAACAGCAGTGTGATAATGACCAGATGATCTGTTTTTGTTATGTTGGTTGAGGGATAATTATTGGCCAGGGTGTGAAGGACTAAGCCATATAACCTATTTATAAAAATACACTATCTTATGAAAGAATTCTGGCCTTATTGAAACAGGACAAGTTGTTGGCCCTGAATAAATAACCTTATTGAAACAGAAGGTGCATGGCTCCGAGAGGCTGACTTTTGGGAACAAAAACAATGGTCCACCCCTGGATAAGGTGTTTTCATTTAAACTTCGTAAAGATGGCACATAAGATAAGAAACATCTGCCCTCGTAAAGATGACATAAAATAAGGGACACCTGCCTTTCACACCGTTTTATATGGTGAACCCAGAACACCTGGAGATGAGACAAGATTCTGGAATATTACAAGCTGATGTAGCAGTAAAGAATTGCAGAGGTCAGCAGAAAGGTGAATAGGGATAATTAACTTGCATCAGCAGAAACTTTAAAGGAAATACCACTGAAAAAGGGTATAAATATTGCAGTCTCAAAAGAGATTGCAGATTCGCTTTAATCGGGCAAAGCGATTCTCGACTGCAGAAGCAGCTCTGTGGTCTTCCACTCTTTGTACCTCAGAGATCAAAGGTATTTGATATTGATGGATATCCTGTATAGAAAACTTTAAGAACTGCAATACTGTAGCGAAGTTAAGATTTAAAAGTAAGATTCTCTGATATCATATTTTTTCTCTTTAGAACTGTTAACGTTGCGACTGACTGATTCACCAACTGTAAATTGCATGTTGGTTCTTTTAATAAATCTCTATATATTTTTAGAATTGCCTCACACAGGTCTTCTGTATCAAAAACTTGCGAACTCAATCTCCGTACACTTTTTGGTGGAGAGGTACATGTCTGAGGGCAGTTTTCCGGACCCTCATAATATCCAGGACGTTACAGTCTAGCTAAACTTATTAAAAGCGCTATATGGAGGACGGTAACATTCTCAGGTTGTTCCTTTCCTTTAGGGAGAGATAGCCCAGACCTTTAGACCCAGTTAAGCGTCTTTAGGATTCGGCTACCTCAAACTTTCGTTGAAAGTGAACCGTCTGATCCGGGATAGCCCCAAAAAGGGGCTAGGACTAGTAAATACCCCTTCAAGGGCACCGGGGATAACTCCCCTACTCTTCTTCAAAATAGTGTCATGGGATCTTTTACATCCCCGAGAGCGCAGACGGGGCCTCGGTTTAACGTCTCATCTGAAAGACGGCACCTCCGACAGTGCAGCACTCCCTCAGCACTGCACTGGAGTGTCAGCCTAGATTTTTGTGCTCAAATCTCTGGAGTGGGACTATGAACCCACAACCTTCTGACTCAGAGGCGAGTGTGCTACCAACTGAGCCACAGCTGACACTGAGAACAAGGAACAACAGAAGAACGTTTGGGCAAGCAGTCATCGTAGTGAAGTCGGTAAGAGATAGACAGGCAATAGCAGTTGTGATGGAGAGGCTTGAGGCTAGAGTTGAGAGGGGGACTGCCGATCGGAGGACGAGCTTATTCCTGCATCTTGTACAGGTGTGAGGCAGAGATGCTGGAACAGCCTCCCCAGATATGGAAGTCGTCGTCAAGGCTTGGGCATTAACGGGTGTTGGGGAGGTGGAGGAGGTACCAGCTGTGGTTCAGTGGGTAGCACTCTTGCCTCTGAGTTAGACGGTTGAGGGTTCAAGTCCCAACTCCAGAGACTTGAGTACAGAATACAGGCTGACACTTGGGGAACGTTGCACTCGGAGGTGCCGTCTTTCAGATGAGATGAGTTGAACCGAGGCCCCGTCTGCTCTCTCAGGTGGCTGTAAAAGATCCCGTGGCACTATTTCGAAGAAGAGCAGGGGAGTTAGCCCCGGTGTCCTGGGCCAATATTTATCCCTCAACGATCATCGCTAAAACAGATCATCTGGTCATTATCACATTGCTGTTTGTGGGACCTTGCTGTGCGCAAACTGGCTGCCATGATTCCTACATTATAATAGTGACTACCCTTCAAAAAAAGCACTTCATTGGCTGTAAAGCGCTTCGAGACATCCTCGGGTCGTGAAAGGCAAGTCTTTCTTTCTCGGAGGGGGTGGGGGGGGGGCAGATAGAGACAAAATGTACAAGTCAGTCAATGAGAATAAAAATCAGGAGAGATATAAAATGTGCTGCCGACTCACTATCACCCGTTTTACACTATCGAACAGTAGATGCTTTTTATACACGCTAGCTGCCCACTTCCTCACTGATGGCCTCGGTGAATCTGGCCAGTTTACTTGGGGCTTGCCACCTGCTGCAGACACTTGTGGCACGAGCACAATATAGAAGCAGCTGCAACTGATCCTCATCTTCACTGACAACCTTCACTTGTATGCTTAAATGGACGTCCAGCCAGGAATTAGTTGACATATTGATCCTTCTACTGGGTGCTTACACTTCTTGCTATGAAGTTGCCAGTATTTTTTTTTAATTCATTCACGGGTTGTGGGCGTCGCCGGCAAGGCCAGTATTTATTGCTCATCCCTAATTGGCTTGCTAGTGGCCATTTCAGAGGGCAGTTAAGAGTCAACCACATCGCTGTGGGTCTGGAGTCACCATATAGGTCAGACCGGGTAAGGACGGCAGATTTCCTTCCCTAAAAGGACATTGGTGAACCAGATGGGTTTTTACGACAATCCGGTAGTTTCATGGTCACCATTACTGATACTAGCTTTTTATTCCAGATTTATTAAACTGAATTTAAAATTCCCCAGCTGCCGTGGTGGGATTTGAACTCACGTCTCCAGATTATTAGTCCAGGCCTCTGGATTACTCGTCCAGTAACATGACCACTATGCTACCGTTCCCTGCCAGTGTGCATTAGAGGGAGACAAAATCTTATGCTGCAGATGCAGCCACCGACTCTGCACTTGCATCAGGTGCGAAAATGACTATTTTTCAAAAGTGTACTCTCCCTTCGCCTGGTACAAATACAAGCTCCATGCCTTCTTAGTAGTGTTCGTTTATTGTTATTTACAAGATGCACTGCAGCAACTCACCAAGGCTTCTTCGGCAGCACCTCCCAAACTCGCGACCTCTTCCACCTATAAGGGCAAGGGCAGCAGGCGCATGGGAACACCACCACCTCCAAGCGACACACCATCCTGACTTGGAAATATATCGCCGTTCCTTCATCGTCGCTGAGTCAAAATCCTGGAACTCCCTCCCTAACAGCACTGTGGGAGTACCTTCACCACACGGACTGCAGCGGTTCAAGAAGGCGGCTCACCACCACCTTCTCAAGGGCAACTAGGGATGGGGAATAAATGCTGGCCTTGCCAGCGACGCCCACATCCCATGAATTAATAAAAAAAATGTAAATGTACTTGTCAGCTCTTATTCATTTTCCTGATTCTCAATCTGGCCCCTCCTATTAGGCAACATTTTGTAGAGCAGAAAACATCTGCACTGGAGTCAGATGTGTGGAAAGTCTATAAAAGGCAGTACCTCAGAAGCAATTAACAACAGCTGCAGAACGCAGGTGATAAAACCTGCTATGCAAGAGCCATTATCTTCAGAAACGGTTAACGCTGGCGAAGTTAAGGGCCTTAAATGGTAAAAAAAAAACACACATAAAAGGCAACTGGCAAAAGAAGTAGGGGGAGATGAGGGGCATTGTGTTAACGCAGCGAGTTATGATGATCTGGAATGCGCTGCCTGAAAGGGCGGTGGAAGCAAATTCAATAGTAACTTTCAAAAGGGAATTGGGTAAATACTTGCAGGGGAAAGATTTGCAGGGCTACATAAGAACATAAGAACATAAGAAATAGGAGCAGGAGTAGGCCAATCGGCCCCTCGAGCCTGCTCCGCAATTCAATAAGATCATGGCTGATCTGATCCTAACCGCCAATCTACTATCTATCACAGAACCATCTCCTGCATCTAACAGAATTGCACACACGAAATAGGAGCAGAATCAGGCTACACAGTCCCTGGGCCCGCTCCACTACCCACAGGGCCATGACCGATCCGAACCTAGACTCATGTCCAAATTCCTGCCCGCTCCCCGTAACCCTTAATGCCCTTTACTTCCAGGAAACTGTCTATTTCTGTTTTAAATTTAATTAATGTTGTAGCTTCTACAGCTTTTTGTGGCAGCATATTCCATGGACCTACCACCCTCTGAGTGAAGTAGTTCCTCCTCATCTCAGTTTTGAAAGAGCAGCCCCTTATTCTAAGACTATGTCCCCTAGTTCTCGTCTCACCCGTCATCGGGAACATCCTCCCCGCATCCACCCGATCCAACCCCTTCACAATCTTATATGTTTCAATAAGATCGCCTCTCATTCTTCTGAACTCCAATGAGTAGAGTCCCAATCTACCCAACCTCTCCTCATATGACCACCCCCTCATCCCCGGGATTAACCGAGTGAACCTTTTTTGCACTGCCTCGAGAGCAAGGATGTCTTTCCTTAAGTAAGGACACCAAAACTGTATGCAGTATTCCAGGTGCGGTCTCACCAATACCTTGTACAACTGAAGCAATACCTCCCTATTTTTATATTCTATCCCCCTAGCAATGAAAGCCAACATTCCATTTGCCTTCTTAATCACTTGCTGCACCTGCATACTAACCTTTTGAGTTTCGTGCACCAGGACCCCCAGATCCCTTTGCACTTCAGTACTCTCCAGTTTCTTGCCATTAAGATAATAAATTGCTCTAGGATTTTTCCTGCCAAAGTGCATCACCTCACACTTTCCAGTGTTGTATTCCATCTGCCAAATCTCTGCCCACTTACTTAGCCTGTCTATGTCCCCTTGCAGGTTTTTTATGTCCTCCTCACTCACTACTTTCCCTCCCATCTTTGTATCATCTGCAAATTTTGATATGTTACACTTGGTCCCTTCCTCCAAATCGTTAATATAGATTGTGAAGAGTTGGGGACCCAGCACTGACCCCTGTGGAACACCACTAGTTACTGATTGCCAGTCTGAGAATGAACCATTTATCCCAACTCTTTGCTTTCTGTTAGATAGCCAATCCTCTATCCATGCCAGAATATTACCCCCAATCCCGTGATTTTTTACCTTAAGCAATAATCTTTTGTGTGGCACCTTGTCAAATGCCTTTTGGAAGTCTAAATACACTACGTCCACTGGTTCCCCTTTATCCACTCTATATGTTACTTCCTCAAAGAACTCCAGCAAATTTGTCAAACATGACTTCCCCTTCGTAAAACCATGCTGACTTTGTCCTATTAAATTATGATTATCCAAATGTCCTGTTACTGTTTCCTTAATAATGGACTCCAAAATTTTACCTACCACAGATGTTAGGCTAACCGGTCTATAGTTACCAGCCTTCTGTCTACTGCCCTTTTTAAATAAGGGTGTTACATTAGCAGTTTTCCAGTCTGCCGGGCTACGGGGAAAGGGCAGGGGGATTGGGGCTAATTGGATAGCTCTTTCAAAGAGCCCCAGGAGAGGAGTCCTGATAACATTACAATCCCACCTCTGAGCATTTTCCAAATTAGTGCTTCTTCCTTTTTTCCCCCCACAGAAATGCTCCAGCTATTCCATCAGGGATGCCATTTTCAAATGAGAACCAGATGGAGAAACTGGCTATCCATTCTGGCCCATCTGTGGCATTCCACCATGACCGAGGCAGCACATCACACAGGGAGGGCACAACAGGATCAGTGAGACCAGCTACACTGAGGGTGTGCTGACACAACCAGAGAGTCATAACGGCACAGAAGGAGGTCATTCGGCCCATCGAGTCCATGCCGGCTCTCTGTAGAGCAATCCAGTCAGTCTCACTCCCCCGCTCTATCCCCGTAGCCCTGCAAGTTTATTTCCCTCAAGTGCCTATCCAGTCTCCCCTTGAAAACATTGAGTGTCTCCGCTTCCATCGGCAGCGAATTCCAGGACCTCACCACTCGCTGCGTAAAAAAGTTATTCTTCACATCCCCCCTGTATCTCTTGCCCAAAACCGTAAATCTCTGTCCCCTAGTCCTTGTACCATCAACTAGTGGGAACAGCCTTTCCCCGTCTAGCCTATCCAAACCCGTCATAATCTTGTACACCTCTATCAAATCACCCCTCAACGTTCTTTGCTCTAATGAAAACAAATCCAGCTTCTCCAACCTGTCCTTGTAGCCAAGATCCCCCATCCCCAGAACCACTTCAAATAAAGTAATGAAAATGTAATTATCCTCAGGACAAATAAGTTTTCGAATGTTTCTTTAAACTGTGAATCTTTGTGCTAGTTAAGGGGAGGGGTGCTGATGGACATTTTCCATTTTGGGAAGGTGTAGCCTGAAGTTCCATCTGATGGACCCTAACAAATGTGCCTTAGCCCCAATTTCGGAGGAGGAACTGCAGTTGCTGCAGTCTGGCATTTCTCCATTTCTCAAATAAAATCTTCCAGGTGCTTGAAGTACGTGCGGACACGGAGCAGGAGAAGAGGAGTTAGGAGTGATGACTGAACGCGTGCTTGAAGAGGTGACCAGAATGCATAGTTGTGGAGACACGTTTTGGAGGAAGTTTGTAAGTCTGGGGCGAGAAGGAGAAAATGTTTAGGGGTGGGTGGTGGTCCCCAGAGAGTCGGACTGAGACAGCCAAACGTTCTGCCACCAAAAGAGCGACAACTTGCATTTATAGAGCGCCTTTAACGTAGTAAAACATCCCAAGGCGTTTCAGAGGGAGGGGGTGATGCACTGAAATGCAGAGGGTTGTAGGTGGAAGACTGTGACATAGGGAGAAGTGAGGCCATGAAGGGGTTCGAAACAAGGTTCAGATTTTGAAATGAATGAATTGGAGGACAGAGAGCCAGTGGAGTGAGTGCTCGGGTGGTGAGACAAGCTGGACTTATGCTGGACACATCTTGGCTGGTGGGTGTTTGGAAAATTTGGAGTGGGAGAGAGCAAGAGCGAGAGCGAGAGCGAGAGGCTGGCAAGGAGGGCATTAGAGAACTGGAGCCTTGAGACAATGAAGGCATAAATCATTGCCCCTTTTTAACTTTTCTCAGAAGACAAAAGGGTGGGTGAAGTAATTGAAAAATAGATTGTATACGGTGTGGTAACACAATACAGCTTCCTGTGACTCGAACTTTATTACATCACTTCCTGTGATTAGTCCAGGATAAATACTGGGCTGATCAGTTGGATCCTGGAGAGGCATAGAGTAAGACCTCTTTTGTATGTAGCACCTTTTTAGTTGATTAAAGCTTACTTTAAGTTCACCACGCGTAAGGCTCATTCTTACGACATACGGTGTACAAAAGGAGCAGTCTTGATGGACTGCAACCGTTTCTCATTCTATGCTTTCTTGTGTCTTCCAGCACGTGGATGGAGAAAACATCCCATTTAGTGTTATGCCTCAATCTTTTAGGTTTGCAAAAGTCGGACCGTCATATTGGACATTCTAAACCCTTCGGCTAAGTAGTTGCAACCAAACAAAACCCGATGTTCTGACCGAATCTAAAATGGGACACTCTGCAGAGTCATGTTAAATTATTGCAGGGTGTAGACTTGAGATACGAGATAATATACAGCGCGCAGGATCAAGAATACAGGTGGAACTGAAGTATGGGCCACCCACAGCGACGACACACTAATACCCAAATGCCTTTCCTCCTCACAAATACACCAACTGTTCTCTAATGAAATCAGAGGCAAAAGCTGGACCCATCCAGACCTTTATCTGATAGACCTACTTAGCTTTTTTTGGAACTTATTTGCAGATAAAATGAAAAATTTCTCAGTCAATGAGAATCAATAAGAAATATCAGACATAATTTTTTTTTTTAAATGATCAAATGTAGTCACAGAACAATCTGTGTCTTTTCATTCTATGACAACATGTGTAATCTAAGATCCCTCTTTGCCTTTACACAAATACAAATGCACTCAAAGTTCCATTGATTTGTTCTATATTTAATGCTTCCGCTCAAGGGTACTATCATACTTGCTGGAGATTACAATCAATATTTGCTTGGTGTTCAGTTAAAAATATTACCTCCCGCCCCACTGACTCTCAGCACGGTGCAGATTCTGGAACATATGCTTCAGCATTCCTGTGAAGTGAACTGTGCACAAGCTAGCCCTCAACTGCCGTCGATACTTGTTGAACAAAACTTTAATTTTAAAAATGTTTCTCTCAAGTAGGATTCGGCTAACATTTGGCTAAATTCATGACACTGCATTGAACAAACGGCGCTTTACACAGGCAACCCCTGATGACTGAGTAGGTACTTCACAGTCACTGAGTAATGGAAGTCAAAGAGAGCGAGAGAGAGCGAAAGAGAGAGCGAAAAGAGAGAAGAGAGCGCAAAAGAGAGAAAGAGAGCGCAAAAGAGAGAAAGAGAGCGCAAAAGAGAGAAAGAGAGCGCAAAAGAGAGAAAGAGAGCGCAAAAGAGAGAGAGAGAGAAAGAGAGCGCAAAAGAGAGAAAGAGGTGACCACACTGTATCCAAGGAGTCAATCTTAACACGACCTAGCCAGTGGAAATTAGGCGAGCGGGGAGTTAAAAACGAGCAGGTTATTTACCTGCACTGATCCCAACCATTTGCGACATTAACCTGAAGGGTTTTGCAGGCAGATGAGGCGGCCACCTAAATCAGGTGGAGCCTCATAAATTTATGCAAATCAGGGTCCTATTCCGTCAATGGGACCCTGATTAAATTTGAACCGGGGCCTGAGCGGAGTCGCCTTTGCGGCCTTCCCTGCCAGGCAGAAGCGGGTCTGCAGCTGGTCGGAAGGCAGAAGGGGCCCTACTGCCAAGTCCAAAAACTTTCCTTTGTGGGGCCTGGGGGAGCAGGCGTGCTCTTCCGGACCCCACAAGCCTCCCAACCGCGAGACCCCCTCTCTGGCACTTACCTGGAAGCCGGCGGGTGGCTAAGGGCCGCCCGGCTCAATCCGTGGTGGAAGTAGACCGGCGGCTAAAATGGGTCGGGTCCCCTGCTGTCTCTGCCGAGCGGTTTCCCACCAGTTAAACCACCCAGAGTTAAAATCCGCCCCCAAGCGTCTGCAGATAGCAACAGACGTGGTATCTGATATATTGCACAGTGGCAGGAAAGAACTTAAAGGAAGGTGCAGCAAAGCATGGGTCAGTACAAGGTGTACAGTAGCAACAGGATCAGGCAGGGAGATAAAGAAAGACTTGCATTCATATAGCGCCTTTCACGACCTCAGAACGTCACAAAGCACTTTACAGCCAATGAAGTACTTTTGAAGTGTAGTCACTGTTGCAATATAGGAAACGCAGCAGCCAATTTGCACACAGCAAGCTTCCACAAACAGCAATGTGATAATGACCAGATAATCTATTGTAATAATAATGGTTGAGGGATAAATATTGGCCCAGGAAATTAGGAATAACTCCCCTGCTCTTCTTCGATCATGGGAACTTTTATGTCCAGCCAATAGGGCAGACAGGGCCTTAGTTTAACGTCTCATTCGAAAGATGGCACCTCAGACAGTGCAGCACTCCCTCAGTACTGCACTGGAGTGTCAGCCTAGTCTGAAGTGGGACTTTGAACCCACAACCCTCTGACTCCGAGGCGAGAGTGCGACCCACTGAGCCACGGCTGGCACAGATAGCGCCCCCGGGGGGCGATAACGGGACGCTAACGACTTACCGCCCAGGCGCGGCGAGATGAACGACTCCCGCGAACTTCGGTGAGAGGTTTGCAGCGGCGGTGGTAAGACTTTGTGCCACGATCTCCTTCGCCCGAAGATCGTGACGTCATTGCCGTGCGCATCGCCCCAGTAGCGCCCTGGACCCGAGCTTCGGTTCCGCCTCCTGCAGCATCGCCGGGCGAAAACACCGACAGCTGCAGGAGGCGTCGATCGGGAGGCCGGGCGCGTCGGGGATGAAAGTTAAAAGGGAGGTTGCCGAGGTAAGTTCCTAAATTTCTGAAATGTTTTTGTTCAATTTTTTTTTTTTTTAAAACAAATCTCCTGGCCCGCGATCGATCGGGCCTGGCACTCTGCGGGAGTGCACGGGACTGATCGAGCCGGATCGCGGCCGCCATTGGGGACCAGCTACTGGACCCAATGCAGAGCCTGCGGCGATGGCCCTTCTCTTTAAGGGAGGGAAGGAGCACAACTACCGCCCCGCCTGCGTCCTTTAGCGCTCCAGGAAGGAAGTGGAGCGCTTGATTTAGCGTTCCACTTCCTTCCTGGAGCGCTAAACCCAATTTTTTTTTTTTTTAAAAGCTGGGAACGATCAGCGCCTGGCGCTAAGTTTCCCAGCTTTCAAAAGTTACCGCCCCCAAACGGGGCGACACTGAATTTCTCCCCCTTTGACTTGCCCTCTATCTGCCACCTTGATGAAAGCGGAGGTCATCATCCCCAATTCTCCCGGTCAGATCCTTCTCTGAACTTATCCCTCCTAGATGCCATACTTCCTATTATCCCATCAGTAGTTAGATTGACAAATCGGAATCGCTCTTTCAACTAGCCGAAGGGCCTCCTTCTGTGCTGTATGATTTGAAGTCTAGAACTGCAAATAGAAATGGATTTAATACCAGCAATTGCATTTTATTAAATGACAAACCTTCTGAATACTAGTTGTCCAGACAAAACAATGAGATATAATCATCTCATCTGTATATTGCTCATTGCAAGAGTCCGTACAACACTGAAAATACCATCTTGTAAATAGGAAGGTCTTTTGAGTTATACAGATTATTTGTACACTAAGAAAGCTTCAAATAATCCTTTTGTTTGGGGCTTTGAAAAACGTCGTCGCTGTGTTCATAAGTTGCGACAGGTTCCCACAGTGGCATTTTGCCATCTTCAATCCACTCAAAATATGATTTACGTTGAACCCCCCACCCCCCAGTCAAAAGCCCAGTGAAAAACAGAACGAACAACTGAAGAAGGTCACACATATCTCCCACCTCTTCCAACGCTGCAGCTGTCCGCTTAACTGAAACTAACCGCAGCCAACTCTGCAACAACAGATGTCCCCCAAGCACGAGAGAAATATTGCGCAGTCCGATAATGAGCTGCAGAACATTTTCACAGGATCGGTTACATCTAGCCTGCAGATGCCTCTGACTTCCGTCAACAGTTGGGAAATAATCCCACCTTTGCAAATGGATAGCTGTCGCACTAAGCCACATGTGTCCCCGACCAGAGAAAAAAAAAATTGGAGGGAAATCTAGGACAGCGCTTCTCACCTGCTCAGTGCTACCAGGCGCAGAATATTTCTGTCATCGGTCTTGTGATGTGCCACGTTTACATACAAGCCAAGTATGACAGGGCTGTGAACAGAACTATTGACTGCTGACTGCCCAAAGCACCACAGTAAACTGATCTGCTGAGCGTTGTGCCAAATCTCCTTTGTCCCGACAAGTGGCTAGCATTATACAATGAAGTACAAGATATTCCTCATACCACCGCATTGGCGCGACGTCAAAAATCTAAACTGAAATTTATTTCAAAATAAAATTTCTACTTGCAGTAATAGAAAAGGAGAATTGTATTTGTACACGCACTTGAGTACACTTCTCTCAATCTAGTTTGTGCGATGTTCCTAGCCCCCCCTCTCTCTGCCACTGCTCACCAGTCTAGGCTGGCACAGAAGCGCAACATTGAGGGAGTGCTGCATCGTTGGAGGAGCTGTCTTTTGAATGGTGCCTTGGCCAACATTCCTCCCACAACCAACATCACCAAAGGCAGATCAGGTCATTCATTCGTGTGTGGGATCTTACTGTGTACAAATTTAATCGCTGCCTACATAACGGTGACTACACTTCAAAAGTAATTTGTTGATTATAAAAGCAGTTTGGGATGTATAAATGCAAGTCTATTCTTCATTAATTGGAGAAGGTGTTTTTCCCATGAATATTTCAGGATCTAATCACAGAGCATTCCTTCAGCAATGGACGAGTTAATGCAAACAACCACTTTCTTTAGTCACTTATGGTTGGATAGGGTCCGACTACATATCTACCAGACTAATAGATCTTCCATAGTCTTACCTCCCAGTGTGCAACACCCAGTGCAGAGTTCAGCTCAAGTTGGGTTTGAGTGCAAGAGTTGAATTGGACTAAGGTGAATGAGGGAGGAAGGGATGGGAAATCAAGTACTTTAGAAGATAGGAAGGCAGGGAGGGGGTAGAAACGCTCTGTGTGGGGGGGTGGGGGCAAACGGTACAACTCTCAGCTGGGCTCTTGTAATTGCTAAAAGTCACCCCTTTTAGCAATTACAAGGAGGTCCTATTTATTGTAGAGGTGGGAATACTTTGTAACTCTACAGACACTGATATGTAAAACAGCAGTTATTGTTTTAGCGTTTAAGGCGTTAGTACCTTTAGGGTCTTACAACTTTAGGCAACACCATTGAAACCCCCCCTCCCCATCAGAGTGCCACTTACAGGCATAACAGGTATTGCAGGGAAAGCTGTAGAAACTACAGATCCCCATAGCGTACTGACAGCATCAATAGATTGAGGAGAATTAGCTTTGTCCTAACTTTCCGTGGGCAAAGTTATGGGAGATCCACTAGTCATTACTGCATATTAGGTCCGAAGATCCAGTCGGGACTTCCGCCCAGGTTTGTGGGGTCAGGGGCAGGCTCCTTGATATAAATACCTCAGGTGGGTCTCCATGCCACCAGGGGCACATCTCAGGAGCTCACCTGCCCTGAGCGGCCACAAACTGTGGCACAAGTGCTCGTCAAATGGCGGTGGGAGGCTATTGGGCCGGGGGGGGGGGCCCCTCTTGGAAAGATCTATTAACCGCTTCCAGCAGCTCCCATTTAACAATTCAAACAAATGACTTACCTCTTTATCTTCAGGGCTCCAGGTCTCATCAGGCATGTTGCTGCCAATGTTATGCCAGGTCCCTCTGAAAGCTGGGGATATGGAAAGAGTCCTTGCCCCGCTGGTGTCAATGGGTTGGTGGGGGGCCAATTCCACCGCCCCCCCACCCCCACCGGCCCCCAACCCACGAGTTGGAACTTGGACGTTAGGCCAGGACTCCAGCTCCCGGTCTATTCTGCAGTGCTTCCCAGCGCATCCCCCACTTCCTTCCCCCCACCACTGGCGGCCGTGCCTTCAGATTCCTCGGCCCCAGGTTCTGGAAGTCCCGCCCCTAACCTCTCCGCCTCTTTCTCCTCCTTTAAGACGCTCCTAAAAACCTACCACTTTGACCATGTTTTTGGTCACCTGTCCTAATATCGCTTCATGTGGCTCAGTATCAAATTTTGTCTGATTTACGCTCCTGTGAAGCGCCTTGGGACGTTTCACTACATGAAAGGCGCTAGATAAATGCAAGTTGTTGATCTTTAATACGGATCTCCAGCCACAGCTTTAAAGAAAGACAGACTTGCATTTCTATAGCGCCTTTCATGACCACCGGACGTCACAAAGCGCTTTACAGCCAATGAAGTACTTTTTGAAGTGTAATCACTGTTGTAATGTGGGAAACACGGCAGCCAATTTGCGCACAGCAAGCTCCCACAAACAACAATGTGATAATGACCAGATAATCTGTTTTAGTGATGTTGGTTGAGGGATAAATATTGGCCCCAGGACACTGGGGAGAACTGCCCTGCTCTTCTTCGAAATAGTGCTGCGGGATCTTTTACGTCACCTGAAAGAGCCTCGGTTTAACGTCTCTTCTGAAAAACGGCACCTCCAACAGTGCAGCACTCCCTCAGTACTGCACTGGGAGTGTCGGCCTAGCTTTATGTGCTCAAGTCTCTGGAGTGGGACTCGAACCCACAACCTTCTGACTCAGAGGCGAGGGTGCTACCCACTGAGCCACAGCTGACACGGTTTACTAAAATATCGGTGTTCGTAAACGTTTGGGTTTGAGTTCTGCAGAAGGGCTCGTGTGTCGGACCATTCAAAGGGTTAATCAGTCTGCAGAAATGCTGCCAACCCGACTTTGCTTTGCAGTAACTTTATCCTGTTCAGTTCTCCCCGTGTGTAAAACTGCTGGGCAGGGAGGGAGGTCTGTTTTGATCCGTCGAGTTCTATACGAGCACATGTCCTGCCCTGTAAACTCCTGCTAATGTCATTACGCTCACAGAGAGATAAGCCCAGACTCCGCTGTCAATCATCTTGCCCGAAAGGCTAGGCATGCGGCCCAGTGGAAGTTAATAAATTACCAGCATTTTGTTATAAACTGGCACTTGTGCTTCTCAAATACACCTCCAGCTTATAAATTACAGGATCTGGACAGAGGAAAGGCGTGGGAACCTGGGACTGAAGCCCCCAGGCACATCAGTTTGCAAACAGATATGCTCAGTCACGTGCTCATGCTTTAGAAAATGAAGTCTATGAGTATTATTAGACTCATTTAATTATACTGATAAAATAAACACCACAGTCTGCAGCCAAGGAGATGCAAATTTATCACAGGATTAAGAAACGCTCCTGAACTTTCTAATATATAACACAGAGTTGACATGAAGTCCACTGTCTCTGCTCATTACCAACTACTCAAGGTTCACACATGAGCAATTACCGCTCGAGCCAGGCGCCCGAGGACAGCTGTGGGATTGGACCCCAGCACGGAGTGGGGGGGCACAGACACTGGAGGAGAGAAACTGTGGCAGGGGAACAAAAGATACCAGCTGTAGTATGTTAAAAAAAGTCATTCACAGAATATCGGTCAGAGAGGAAAGAAAAGAGAAAGAGAGAGGGGGGAGAGAGGGGGGAGAGAGGGGGGAGAGAGAGAGGAGAGGGGGGGAGAGAGAGAG
>CM059442.1:62960984-62984227 GCA_030390025.1 Squalus acanthias
ACTTTAAAATAACCCTAAAAAAATTTTAATAAAATTCACACGCCACAGTGACCCACCATCTGATAGGTTTGAATTTTATTAAAATAAGATACTGGCAACAAAATGCTTGGGGTGAGAACAAGGTTATAATCACACAAATGTAAGATTTGCATAGATTCCCAGTGAGTTACATTTGGCAAATTTTGTACTTTGTGTGAAACTTTATGAGACCTTTTATTATTTGTGCCCCTGCTGTATGTATTGATTACATCCACTGTGCCAAAATATATTGGTGGAAAACTATTGGACCTAACTTAATTTCGCAGAGTTCATAAATGTTGTTAGCTAAAGTATTTTTAATTAAAGGCATCTCTGAGACTCTTAACCTCGGCACTTAACAGCAGTAGGACCGATTTTAAAAGCAACTCTGCAAATTTATATCGAAGAAAGGCAGAACTTGCATTTCTCTAGCACCTTTCACGACCTCAGGACGTCCCAAAGTACCTGAAAGAAAAAAAATGCAGGGCTACGGGGAGAGGGCGGGGGAGTGAGGGGACTAGCTGAAGTGCTCTTCCAGAGAGCCGGCACGGGCTCGACGGGCCGAATGGCCTCTTTCTGTGCTGTAACCATTCTAAGTGCTTTGCAGCCAATGAAGTACTTTTTGAAGTGTCGTCACTGTTGTAATATAGGAAATGCGGCAGCCGATTTGTGCGCAGCAAGCTCCCGCAAACAGTGATAATGACCAGATCATCTGTTTCAGTGATGTTGATTGAGGGATAAATATTGGCCCAGGACACCGGGGATAACTCCACTGCTCTTCTTCGAAATAGTGCCACGGGATCTTTTACGTCCACCTGAGAGAGCAGACGGGGCCTCGGTTTAACGTCTCATCCGAAAGAAGGCACCTCCGACAGTGCTGCACTCCCTCAGCACTGCACTGGAGTGTCAGCCTAGTTACGTGCTCAGGCCTGTGGAGTGGGATATGTATTTCTAATTGTGCATAATTAGGTTATTGCAGTGCTGCATTGTAGTTACGATCTGCAGGGACAGTCCTGTTACTTCGAGCTTGTACCTAGCTATGTTGGGGAAGAGAGATGGTCCTTACAATTAATTCTTAAATGTATATGTTTCCAGTTCCATCCGTGTTGGTAGCCCCTCTGTACATCGCCCAAGTTGGCATTCAGTGTCAGTGCGCTGGTCGACCATGTGCGGCATCATAATGAACACCCAACATCCACACACACAGCAGCAGTCACTCGATAGTGCTCAGGGGCGATGGCCCTGGCTTGATTTCCTTCTTTCCGACCCCCCAAGACCGGCAATTGTAGCATCAGCTAACTCAGCCCAGGCCCCGAGAAAAGCCCAGGATCTTCCTGATCGGTTTAGCACAACACCGACCTGGGCAATGCATCAACTTTCTTTTTAAGTAAAGAAATTTTGTAGTAAACCATCTTTAAAAAAAAATACACACAGACTAGTGGATTCACCGTAGTATGACGGAGGGACAATCTGAAGCTGACCTGATGTGTTCCTTTAAGGCCATTGCTCATCAGATGTAACTGCTTGTAAATTCCTGGTGCCAGGTCATCACCAGGGGCTCAGTGGGCAGCACTCTGGCCTCTGAGTCAGAAAGTTGTGGGTTCAAATCCAACTCCAGAGACTTGAGCACAGAATCCAGGCTGATCCTTCCAGTGCAGTGCTTGAGGGAGTGCTGCACTGCCGGAGGGTGCCGTCTTTCAGATGAGACCTTAAACCGAGGCCCCCGTCTACCTCCTCAGCTGGACGTCAGAAGATCCCCGCGGCACTATTTCAAAGAAGAGCGGGGAGTTCTCCCCGGTGTCCTGGCCAACATTTATCCCTCAACCGCCATCACTAAAAAGACAGATCCGCTGGTCATTACCATGTTGCCGTTTGCGGGAGCTTGCTGTGCGCAAATTGGCTGCCGCGTTTCCCACACTGCACCAGTGGCTACCCTTCAAAAGTACTTCATTGGCTGTAAAGCGCTTTGGGACGTCCTGAGATTGTGAAAGGCGCTGTAGAAATGCAAGTTCTTCTTTTAAATAAAACACTTAGTCCTAAGTATGAAGGAAAGTTTTAAAAAAAAAAAACGGAGATTCCATCAGCCATCATTTATTTTAATGGACACATCCCTTTCACATTTGCAGGCAGCCACTTTGAGACCGGCTATAACACATGGCAAGCACTACAGTACGCCCAAGAGGAAACTAAAAATTGCTATCATTTTGTTTGAATAACGTTAAGGCGCACATTAAACTATTAAAGCCTCTTTAAATGGAAGAGCAAATAATAGGATTTCAGCGACCTCTGTTACCCAGGGTTCATCTGGGCAAAGGTCAAGCTGCATTTTTTTGGGGGGGTGGGGTGGGGGCGGGGGCTGCTTGATTTCCAAGCTGTAACTAATTAATTCTTTTAAGGTCTCCACTGGCCAGGAAGTTGATCCCGAACCGCAGGCTGACTATGTTTCCCAGCAGGGGGTGGCTGTGTGGTTTGGAGATGGCACTGCCGACTGAGGATGTGGAGAGGACGTGTAGGGGTTGTACTGTGCAACTGAAGGCGTTTCTGCACGTTTCCAAGTGGTTTTTGCGATATGCTTGACTGGAGCACAAGTCAGGATGCTAAAGCTGTGATTACCATGTGCAGACCTGGGTTACATCATCGTGCACATCTCATTCAGAAAATAGCACCCTGGGAATTGATAGATCTCATTCTTAAACAGGCCTCGTCTGTTAACTCTTCGAATACCAAATTTGATCACTTGTGGGGAAGTTGCAAACTAGGCTGAGGCGTGACCTGATAAAGGTCATTAAGATTATGAAAGGGTTTGATAGGGTAGACATAGAGAAGGACATAAGTAGGAGTAGGCCATAAGCCCCTCGAGCCTGCTCCGCCATTCAATAAGATCATGGCTGATCCTCAACCTCAACTCCACTTTCCTACACTATCCCTTGATTCCCTTAGTCCAAAAATCTATCATAAGAACATAAGAAATAGGAGCAGGAGTAGGCCATTCGGCCCTTCGAGCCTGTTCCGCCATTCAATGAGATCATGGCTGATCTTCTGCCTCAACTCCATTCACCGGCCCTATCGCCATATCCCTTGATGCCCTTACTAGTCAGAAATCTATCGACTTCTGTTTTGAATATACCCAACGACTGAGCCTCCACAGCCCTCTGGGGTAGAGAATTCCAAAGATTCACCGCCCTCTGCGTGAAGAAATTTCTTCTCATCTCAGTCCTGAATGGCCTACCCTTTATCCTGAGGCTGTGGCCCCTGGTTCTAGACTCCCCAGCCAAGGGAAACATTCTCCCAGCATCCACCCTATCAAGCCCTGTAATAATTTTGTATGCTTCAATGAGATCCCCTTTCATTCTTCTGAATTCAAGAGAACACAGGCCTAGTTTACTCAATCTCTTCTCATACGATAGTCCCGCCATCCCAGGAATCAATCTCGTGAACCTTCGTTGCACTCTCTCTCTGGCAAGTATATCCTTCCTTAGGTAAGGAGACCAAAATTGTACACAGTACTCCAGGTGTGGTCTCACCAAGGCCCTATATAATTGGAGTAAGACTTCTTTACTCCTGTACTCAAATCCTCTTGTAATGAAGGCCAGCATACCATTTGCCTTCCTAATGGCTTGCTGCACCTGCACATTCACTTTCAGTGACTCATGTACAAGGACACCCAGGTCCCTTTGAGCATCTGCATTCCCCAATCTTTCACCATTTAGGAAATACTCTGCCTTTCTGTTTTTTCTACCAAAGTGGATAACTTCACATTTATCCACATTTTATTCCATCTGCCATGTTCTCGCCCACTCACTGAGCCCGGCGAGATCCCATCGCTCTCAGCCTTGAATATACTCAACGACTGAGCATCCACAGACCTCTGGGGCAGAGAATTCCAAAGATTCACAACCGTCTGACTGAAGAACTTTCCCCTCATCTCAGTCCTAAATGGCCGACCCCTTATCCTATGACCCCCCTAGTTCTAAAACTCTTCAAAAGAAGATGTTTCCACTTATGGGTGAGTCCAAAACTAGGGGCCATAAGTACAAGATAGTCACTAATAAATCCAATAGGGAATTCAGGCGAAACTTCTTTACTCAGAGAGTGGTGAGAATGTGGAACTCGCTACCACAGGGAGTGGTTGAGGTGCATTTAAGGGGAGAAAGGAATAGAACGATATGTCGATAGGCTGAGATGAAGTCATAGAGTGGGAGGAGGCTCCTGTGGAGCATAAATACCAGCATAGACCAGTTGGGCCGAATGACCTGTATCTGTGCTGTAGATACTATGCGGACAGATTCTAGGCTTCACTTTATGTGAGCCATCATCTCCACAACGGAAAAGAAAAGCCTTGCATTTATATAGTGCCTTATAATGCGTCTCAGAAACATCTCAAATGCACATCTCATCTGATGAATTACTGTGAAGTGCAGAGACGGTTGTTACGTAAATTACGCCTGCTATTTTGCACACACAGCAAGATCCCACAGACAGCCGTGAGATGCACGACCGGTTGGTCTGTTTTTGGTGGTGTTGGTTGAGGGAGGAATGTTGGCCGGGACACCAGAAGAACTTGTTGCTGCTCTTGGAATAGTGGCTGTGGGATGTTTAACGCCCTCCAGAACAGTCAGACAGGTTCCTTGGTACAACGTCTAGTCCCAACAACGCAGCACTCGCTCGGTCCTGTATCGGAACGTTAGCTTAGATTACGCATTCATGTTCTGGTTTGGTGTGAGTGGGAGCGTTGGGATTGAACTCTGTGGAGCTCGCTACCACAAGGAGTAGTTGAGGTGAATTTGCATAGATGCATTTAAGGGGCAGTTAGATAATTGCATCAGGGAGAAAGGTATAGAAGGATATGCTCATAGGGTGAGATGAAGTAAAGAAAGACAGACTTGCATTTATATAGCACCTTTCACGACCATCGGACATCTCAAAGCGCTTTACAGCCAATGAAGTACTTTTTTGAAGTGTAGTCACTGTTGTAATGTAGGAAACACGGCAGTCAATTTGCGCACAGCAAGCTCCCACAAACAGCAATGTGCTAATGACCAGATAATCTGTTTCTGTTATGTTGGTTGAGGGATAAATATTGGCCAGGACACCAGGGATAACTACCCTGCTCTTCTTTGAAATAGTGCCCTGGGATCTTTTACGTCCACCTGAGAGAGCAGACGGGACCTCGGTTTAACGTCTCATCCGAAAGACAGCACCTCCGACAGTGCAGCACTCCCTCAGCACTGGACTGGAGTGTCAGCCTAGATTTAAGTAGGGGTGGGAGGAGGTTCCTGTGGAGCATAAACACCGGCCTGGAGCAGTTGGGCCAAATGGCCTGTTTTAGTGCTGTAAATACTATGTAACCCAGGGCAGGAGTGCTACCAACTGAATCAAGCTAACATCCACGGTATCTTTTCACCACCTAGTCCTGAAGTGCCTGCACCCGTGGTGCTCTGCTGAGGGAACAGAGTTTGGTTGTCCTATTCCCAACGCCACCCTTGACCCGGAATACTGGAAGGTGTACACGAACGCCATGGGGCGCTACCATTCTTTGAATCTCCTCTCACTCCCGCGGAGGAAGCACCACATCGCTGCCCGTGTCTCCCACAGGTGGTCCAGCTACGACAATGACCTCGCGCTCCATTGAGACCGAGGTCTAACCACTCTGGCCTAACAGGGCCACCTGGCAGTGTTAGTATAGAAAGTTATAACGGCTGAAATATAACAAGAACTATTGCAAAACAAGGCAGCCGGCTTCCTCGGTGAGGCTCTTGAGTGATGCACCTTCTGGCCTGTTTTCTGGTATCTAAATAACGCTGCCGCTGGTCTCTTGGTGTCTGTATATAAGAACATAAAAATCAGGAGCAGGAGTAGGCCATATGGCCCCTGGAGCCTGCTCCGCCATTCAATAAGATCATGGCTGATCTTCTACCTCAACTCCACTATCCCACCCTATCCCCATATCTCTTGATTCCCTTAGTCTCCAAAAATTCCTGTATATAATATATTTTCTTTTCATTCCATTCCCAATGGTGTAGCCAGCAAGGGGGGGGGAGGGGGGTTTGCGGTCATGACCCTCGCCCCCTCCTCCAATCACTCTGAGGTTGCCCAATTTTGTCAGTCAAAGCTGACCCCAAATAATTGACCCACTTGGCTTTTAAATTCCCGATGGCGACTGAGTGAGGTTTTGGACTGGATTTTGAATCTGGGGTCGGGTTGGGGTCGTGAATCACACATTCTGGCTTGTAAACCCGCCTCCATCGAGATGTGGCCAACCCACTGTTTTTTCCCTTGATTGACCTTGTTGAGCCCGCCCAGTGGGCTCAGCAGGCCAATTAAGGGCCACCCGGCAACAGGTGACGTCACAGATTGACATTTCACCTGTCAAGAGCTTTTGACAGATGAAATATCAGCGTTTGACAGCTCTGTGAAGCTGTCAAACACTCACAATATGATTTCTAACTTCAGTCCTTCTTCTCAGGCTGAGTTAGAAATCATTCCACCACAGAAAACAGAAGGCTGAAGTTTTTGACAGGACCACGGCTTTCCTGCTTTCTGTGCCGGTGAGATTTCTGACTCCCGAGAACTGAAGGGCTGACACCTGCAGGAGGAAGTTAAGGTAAGTAAAACTTTTTCCAACACTTAGCACTTACCTTACACACTTACCTCTGCACACATGCACCCATCACTCACCTGCCCACCGGACATATCGACCCCTCCAACCCCTGCAGACCCACGGTCCGCCCCGATAACTTGGCGTGGTTGCCACCTGTCGGGAAGCCCACATTTCACCGTTTAAAATAGGGATTATCCAAAAAACTGCCTGTTAGCTACCTGTTAACAGGCAGTTAATTGTCACGAATCCCTTCCCGCCTCGGGGAGTCGGGTCTCAGACCAGGTTGGGTAACCGCCGCCAGCGAAACTGGCATGGAGGCGGGTTGGAGGCGGGATGGGGTCGGGACCCCCGAATCTGCAACTTTAACCCCCCACACGCCTCCAAACCCGACTCCACGGGTCATTGAAAATCCAGTCCTTTGAGTCTGGCGTGAATAACGACACAACATTGGAGGAGGGACGCCAAGATGGCCGTGCTGTGGCAAGTTGTTCAAATCTGGACTTCAGAACCTTTCCCCCGGTACCAATCCTTCGACCTTAGCCCCTCCCCGTTCTATCCCGGAGGTGAGTTTAAAGGCAAATGGCAGTACATATGATGAGGTATTGACACCGCGATTTATGGTTGATATTTCCAACAAGGAAATGAATGTGTGAAGGGGTCTCACCTTTTTTTATATGCAAGAGGCTTGCAATTTTGTGCATGGGGCCCAGGGTTATTGCATTCTCAGATGCAGGCCACTCACTGGTTTTGACATGTGTATTTGGCCCCCAGGTTTGACTAGGGATTTTTCATAGTTAAGATGATGAAATATTTATATGAATCTGTGCAATGGGGAGAACTTTCTGAGCTTGCATTACTGGTGAGGAGTCGCGACTGCCGGCCCGATATATCATGGAATCACACAGCCCAGAAGGAGGCCAATCGGCCCATCGCCTCTGTGCCGGCTCTTTGAAAGAGCCGTCCAATTAGTCCCGCTCCCCCCTGCTCTTTCCTCATACCCTTGCAATTTTTTTCCTTTTCAAGTATATATCCAATTCCCTTCCGAACATTACTATTGATTCCAGATCATAACACGCTGCATAAAAAAATTCTTAAACATCCACTCCCTCCACCGTGGCTGCAGTGTGTGCCATCTACAAGATGCACTGCAGCAACTCGCCAAGGCTTCTTCAGCAGCACCTTCCAAACCCGTGACCTCCACCGCCTAGAAGGACAAGGGCAGCAAGTGCATGGGAACACCACCACCTCCAAGTTCTCCTCCCCAGTCACACACCATCCTGACTTGCACTGATATCGGTCGTTCCTTCATCGTCACTGGGTCAGACTCCTGGAGCACCCTACCTAACAGCACTGTGGGAGTTCCTTCACCACACGGACTGCAACGGTTCAAGAAGGTGGCTCACCACCACCTTCTCAAGGGCAACTAGGGATGGGCAATAAATACTGTGGCAACAAGAGCAGGTCAGAGGCTGGGTATTCTGCGGCGAGTGTCTCACCTCCTGACTCCCCAAAGCCGTTCCACCATCTACAAAGCACAAGTAAGGAGTGTGATGGAATACTCTCCACTTGCCTGGATGAGTGCAGCTCCAACAACACTCAAGAAGCTCAACACCATCCAGGACAAAGCAGCCCGCTTGATTGGCACCCCATCCACCACCTTAAACATTCACTCCCTCCACCACCGGCGCACCGTGGCTGCAGTGTATACCATCTACAAGATGCACTGCAGCAACTCGCCAAGGCTTCTTCAGCAGCACCTCCCAAACCTGTGACCTCTACCACCTAGAAGGACAAGGGCAGCAGGCGCATGGGAACACCACCACCTCCAAGTTCCCCTCCAAGTCGCACACCACCCTGACTTGGAAGTATATCGCCGTTCCTTCATCGTCGCTGGGTCAAAATCCTGGAACACCCTCCCTAACAGCACTGTGGGAGTCCCTTTAGCACACGGACTGCAGCGGTTCAAGAGGGCGGCTCACCACCACCTTCTCGAGAGCAATTAGGGATGGGCAATAAATGCTGGCCTTCCCAGCGACGTCCACATCCCATGAACAAATTTAAAAAAATTGCTGGCCAGTGATGCCCACATCCCAAGAATGAATTTGAAAAAATGCCTTGGAGGTTTTCACACAGTCTGATTCATTTCTTTCAATCTTGGAAATGGTAACATTTTTAAAAATAGAGAAAAATAGGGCACCATGGTGCTGTACCAAATGCACGATGGGATTACTAATTCCAAAATCCTGGCAGGTCAAGGGCAGAGAAAAGTCAATAAAAATTTGTTTAAAGCAATTTGTTATGTTGAAGTTTTGTATTTCATATCACTAGATTGTTAGTGATCTATCTCCCTATCTCTGTAATCTCCTCCAGCCCCCCCCCCCCCGCCCCCCCCCCCCCCCCCCCCGAGATATCTGTGCTATTCTAAATCTGACCTCTTGAGCATCCCTGATTATAATCGCTCCACCATTGGTGGCCCTGCCTTCAGCTGCCTGGGCCCCGAGCTCTGGAATTCCCTCCCTAAACCTCTCCGCCTCTCTACCTCTCTCTTCTCCTTTAAGACGCTCCTTAAAACCTACCTCTTTGACCAAGCTTTTGGTCACCTGCCCTAATTTCTCCTGATGTGGCTCGGTGTCAAATTTTGTTTTGTAACACGCCTGTGAATCGCCTTGGAATGTTTTACCACGTTAAAGGCGCGATATAAATACAGGTTGTTGTTGCTGACTCTAATGATCGACAGTTAGCTGTTTTAGAAGAATTGAGTTAACCACCGTGCAGGGAAGATAAAATCAGATTTGCACGAGGTTTTACATGTTTACTTATGGGTTTGTCGTCTTTGATGCAAAATATGGCTGAATGGCCACAGATTTGCATTGTATGTTTAATAGTCACAGGCCCGGTCTTGATCAGAGTGGGTTTTCATAATGCAGCCTCCCCTGGTTTACTTTGCATGCCATAAGGTTGGCAGCATTGAATTTTAAATAAAGAAAAGTGGGTCGGGCTGATCCCCTCATTATGGTGCTACGGTCAGAGTTTAATTAAAACAAATGTACAGCTCAGGCTCCGTCCACCAGTGAGGTCGTTGGACGGAAATTGATTTGAAACTGTAATGTGTCAATACTCATAGAATCATAGAAATTTACGGCACAGAAGGAGGCCATTCGGCCCATTGTGTCTGTGCCGGCCGAAAAAGAGCCATCCAGCCTCATCCCACTTTCCAGCTCTTGGTCCATAGCCTTGTAGGTTTCTACCTCTACCACCCTTTCAGGCAGTGAGTCCCAGACCCCCACCACCCTCTGGGTGAAAGAAGTTCTCCTCAACTCCCCGCTAATCCTTCTACCAATTAATTTAAATCTATGCCCCCTAGTTATTGACCTCTCTGCTAAGGGAAATAGGTCCTTCCTATTCACTCTATCTGGACCCCTCATAATTTTATACACCTCAATTAAGTCTCCCCTCAGCCTCCTCTGTTCCAAAGAAAACAACCCCAGCCTATCCAATCTTTCCTCATAGCTAAAATTCGCCAATCCTGGCAACATCCTCGTACATCTTCTCTGTACCCTCTCTCGTGCAATCACATCTACCACTCTCTCACAAGAACTCTTGTTGACACTCTCCCTCATCCTAATGCAAGCTGTGAACAGATACTGAAAATAGATTTTGTTTAAGGTATACATGGATCATTCTTTAGCCCTAGCTGTTTGTTCTCACTGCGGTGAGATTGGCCTATGCTTGTGTTGTCATATCCAGGTGTACAAGCAATATTGAAAGACTTGCGGTTCGACCAAAACAATTATTGTCTATTAAAGAAAATAATCAAGGTAAGTCTGATTAAGAGAGAAATCTGTTCAGTATTTGACAGTTTTTCTCTTAATTGTTAGCCGTGGCTCAGTGAGCAGCACTCTTGCCTCTGAGTCAGAAGGTCCCACTCCAGAGATTTGAGAACAGATCTAGGTTGACACTCCAGTGCAGTACCGAGGGAATGCTGCGCTGTCGGAGGTGCCGTCTTTTGGATGAGATGTTAAACCGAGGTCCCGTAAAAGATCCCTTGGTGCTATTTCAAAGAAGAGCAGGGGGCGTTTTTCCCTGATGTCATGGCCTCTCTCTCGCTTCCTCCCTCACTCTCTCGCTCTCTTTTGTTCTCGCTCTTGATCTCTCTCTCTCCATGATATGCACTGGATATTGACCCTTATGGTACCACCATGATATGCAATAATGATCATTTATGCACACTGACCTATACTGTGCCTCCATGGTGTGCTGTACTATTGCTGAAGGATTATGACCCATATGTTTCCTCCATGGAATGCATGAATGTCTTTTGCAGATCCTGTTTCCCACTTGTCTGTCTCTCATACTTCTCTCCCCACCCCTTAATCATCAACTACACTGTGCAACCCAACCGTGGCTCAATGGGTAGCACCTTTGCCTCTGAGTTAGAAGGTCGTGGGTTGAAGACTTGAGCACAAAAGTCTAGGCTGACACTGATGGAGTGCTGCACTGTTGGATGAGATGTTAAACCGAGACCCCGTCTGCCCTTTCAGGTGGACGTAAAAGATCACATGGCAATATTTCAAAGAAGAGCAGGGGAGTTCTCCCCGCAGTCCTGGCCAATACTTAACCCTCAATCAACATCACTAAAACAGATTATCTGGTCATTATAACATTGCGGATTTTGGAGCTTGCTGTGCACTAATTGGCTGCCGTGTTTCCTACATTACCTGATCTTTCAAAATTCTATAGACTCTGGAACAGTTCCCATGGATTGGAGGGTAGCTAATGTAACCCCACTATTTAAAGAAGGTGGTAGAGAAAAAACGGGGAATTATATGTAAGCCTGACATCGATAGTGGGCAAAATGCTAGAGTCCATTATAAAAGATGTAATAGCAGAGCACTTGGAAAACAGTGACAGGATCGGACAAAGTCAACATGGATTTACAAAAGGTAAATCATGCCTGACTAATCTACTGGAATTTTTTGAGGATGTAACTGGTAGAATAGATAAGGGAGAACCAGTGGATGTGGTGTATTTGGACTTTCAGAAGGCTTTCGATAAGGTCCCGCATAAGAGATTAGCGTGCAAAGTTAAAGCACATGGGATTGGGGGTAAGGTATTGATTTGGATAGGGAACTGGTTGGCAGACAGGAAGCAAAGAGTTGGAATAAACGTTTTTTTTTCCGAGTGGCAGGCAGTGACTAGTGGGGTACCGCAGGGATCAGTGCTAGGACCCCAGCTATTCACAATATATATTAATGATCTAGACGAGGGAACTAGATGTAATATCTCTAAGTTTGCAGACGACACAAAGCTGGGTGGGCGTGTGTGCTGTGAGGAGGATGCAGAGAAACTCCAGTCTGATTTGGACAGGTTGGGTGATTGGGCAGATGCATGGCAGATGCAGTATAATGTGGATAAATGCGAGGTTATCCACTTTGGTGGCAAAAACAGGAAGACAGATTATTATCTGAACGGCAATAGATTGGGAAAAGGGGAAGTGCAACGAGATCTGGGAGTCCTTGTGCATCAGTCGCTGAAGGTAAGCATGTAGGTGCAGCAGGCGGTTAAGAAGGCAAATGGTATGTTGGCCTTCATAGCGAGAGGATTCGAGTACAGGAGCAAGGATGTCTTGCTGCAGTTGTACAAGGCCTTGGTGAGACCACACCTTGAGTATTGTGTGCAGTTTTGGTCGCCTTATCTGAGGAAGGATGTTCTTGCCATGGAGGGAGTGCAGCGAAGATTTACCAGATTGATACCTGGGATGGCAGGAATGACGTATGAAGAGAGATTGGGTCGATTAGGCTTATATTCGCGAGAGTTTAGAAGAATGAGAGGGGATCTCATTGAAGCTTATAAAATTCTAACAGGATTAGACAGACTAGATGCAGGAAGGATGTTCCCGATGGCGGGGGAGTCCAGAACCAGAGGTCACAGTCTAAGGATAAGGGATAAGCCATTTAGGACTGAGATGAGGAGGAATTTCTTCACCCAGAGAACCTATGGAATTCTCTACCACAGAAGGCAGTTGAGGCCAATTCATTAAATATATTCAAGAAGGAGATAGATATATTTCTTAAGGCTAAAGGGATCAAGGGATATGGGGAGAAAGCAGGGACAGGGTACTGAATTTGGATGATCAGCCACGATCTCATTAAATGGCGGAGCAGGCTCGAGGGGCCGAATGGCCTACTCCTGCTCCTATCTTCTATGTTTCTATTACAACAGTGACTAAACTTCAAAAAGTACTTCATTGGTTGTAAAGCGCTTTGGGACGTCCGGTGGTCATGAAAGGCGCCATATATAAATGCAAGTCTTTCTTTATATACAAAACAATCTGGAAGAATAAAGAAGAATTTGGAGAAAAGTGCAGGGAAAACGGGGATTCAGCGAGACAACTGTGTTTGAAGAGCTGGCACCAGCACAGGTACGATGGGCTGAATGGAGTCCTGCTGTGCTGTACGTTCGTTGATCTGTTGGAGTAATGGAAGGGACAGAAAACACATTAGCCATTCTGCCCCAAATGTTGAGGACCCACCAGAGAGATATTGCAGAGAGTTACAGCGCCTCAATCTTCCCTTATTTCAGTAAACACTTGAAAATACAATTACAATATCTAATACAACACACATTTTTGAAGAGTCAGCTTGCTGGGAGGGATTCGACCGTTGACCCTTGGATGGGTAAGTAAGTTCCGGTTATCGCCAGTGGGTTAACTGGATAATTGATTAATTGTGGAAGTACTGGTCACAAATGGATTTAAAGACACAAAAACTTTAATTGTACTTTTTGGTGTAAAGAGTAATATCCTATGAACTTCAACTCATCCAGAACTTTGCTACCCGTATCCTATCCTACATTACAACAGTGACTACACTTCAAAAAGTACTTAGTTGACTGTAAAGCGCTTTGGGACGTCCTGAGGTCGTGAAATGTACTGTATGAATGCAAGTTTTTCGTTTGTGCAAGTGCCGTTCATGCATCGCCCTCTGTCCTCGCTGACCGGTCCTTCAACATCTCCAATTTCAAATTCTCATCCTCCTGTTTAAAACCCTTCATGAGCCTCACCCCCTTCCCTATCCTTGTAGCCTCCTCCAGCCTTACAAACCCCCTGCTCCCCTGAATGCTCCACTCCTCCAACTCTGGCCTCTGGTGCACCCTTCCTCCCTCCCTTCATCCCACCGTTGGCGGCCGTGCCTTCAGTCATCTTGGTCCCACACTTGCTGGAATCCCCTCGCTAAACCCCTCGATCTTTCCCCCTGCCTCTCCTCCTTTAGGACCCTCCCTAAAACCCAACTCTTTGACCAGGCTTTGGGGTACGTCTCCTAATACCCCTTATTTTGGCTTGGCGTCCATCTTTGTCTGATTACGGCTCTGTGAAGCACCTTGGGATGTTTTTCTATGTTAGAGGCACTATATAAATGCAAGTTGTTGTCGAAATGCAGCTATCCTGACTGGCAGGAAAGGAGTACTGGGAGTTTGACAACAAGCACACGCTAATGGGGCAGTATTTCACAGGCTTGATTGAGTGAGGATTTGTGGTGGAAGAGAGGAGGCAGAGGGTGATGGTCGAAGGTTGTTTTTGTGACTGGAAGCCTGTGTCCAGTGGTGTACCGCAGGGATCGGTGCTGGGTCCTTTGCTGTTTGTAGTGTGCATTAATGATTTAGATATGAATGTAGGAGGTATGATCAGTAAGTTCGCAGATGACACGAAAATTGGTGGAGTGGTAAATAGCGAGGAGGGAAGCCTCAGGCTACAGGACGATATAGACGGGTTGGTCAGATGGGCAGAACAGTGGCAAATGGAATTTAACCCTGAAAAGTGTGAGGTGATGCATTTTGGGAGGACTAACAAGGCAAGGGAATACACAATGAATGGTAGGACCCTAGGAAGGACAGAGGATCAGAGGGACCTTGGTGTGCACGTACATAGATCCCTGAAGGCAGCAGGACAGGTAGATAAGGTGGTTAAAAAGACATATGGGATACTTGCCTTCATTAGCCGAGGCATAGAATATAAGAGTAGGGAGGTTATGATGGAGCTGTACAAAACGCTAGTTAGGTCACAGCTGGAATATTGTGTGCAGTTCTGGTCGCCACACTATCGGAAGGATGTGATTGCATTGGAGAGGGTGGAGAGGAGATTCACCAGGATGTTACCTGGGCTGCAGCGCTTCAGCTATGAAGAGAGACTGGACAGGCTGGGGTTGTTTTCCTTAGAGCAGAGAAGGCTGAGGGGGGACCTGATTGAGGTGTACAAAATTATGAGTGGTTTTGTGACTGAATTTTTGCTGAAATCAGTTCTCCATTTAGCTATCATAGGTTTGTCACAATGATTCCAAAATTGTGGGCGTCGCGGGCAAGGGCGGCATTTATTGCCCATCCCTGGTTGTCCTGGAGAAGCTGGTGGTGGGCCGCCTTCATCTCGAACCACTGTGTGTAGCGGTTTTGATGCCGCTGAGTGGCTCGCTAGGCCACTTCATGTGGAGAAATGTGAAGTTATCCACTTTGGTAGGAAAAATAGAAAAGCAGAGTATTTTTTAAATGGTGAGATTGGAAAATGTTGGTGTTCAGAGGGACCTGGGTGTCCTTGTACACGAATCACTGAAAGTTAACATGCAGGTACAGCAAGCAATTAGGAAAGGAAATGGTATGTTGGCCTTTATTACAAGAGGATTTGAGTATAAGAGTAAAGACGTCTTACTGCAATTATATAGGGCCCTGTTGAGACCACACCTGTGTACAGTTTTGGGGGTAGAAATTAGGTCGCGCCCCATTTGGGGCGCAAATATCGTCCGGACGCAAATATTAGCGCCTGGCGCTAATTATCGGCACTGACGGGAAACTTCACTTTTACCGCCCCGGGAGGTGAGTGGAGCGCTAAAGCAGGCGCTGCACACCTCTCTTAAGGCGCAAAGGCCGAGCAGTGAGGCGCTAACTCGGAGCGCTGGCGAAGCTCATGTAATGTCAGTCAGCAATGGAACACACACACAATGGCATGGGCCAGTTCTTAAAGAGGATGGTTAATCTTGCTTTCCATCCACATCCTGTTCATTGCTGCCTTGAATCTCGGCCTGGAGAGACTTGCACATCAAATGTGCTGGAAAGAACAATGGAGAGCACCAGGCAAAGAGCTCAGAGTGCAGCTCCCACGGTCTCTGCTAAATCGATACAAGGAATGGCAAATCAAAATGAACCTGCAAAGTGCTGCTCAGTACCCAAAACTCGTTCACACAACGTTGAATCTCTCCAGAAGTCTCTCCCTCTCTCAGAATGCGTAGTTCAAAAATGCCACCAACAATAAAAGACAGTAAGAGGCCCCCTTTAAATAGCGCCCCCCCCAGCCCCACAGCGATTGATAGCGTTCCAGTCTTCTGGTCGTTGGAAGCGCCAGGCGGTAAGGCAGGGGGCGCCACTCAATTTCCGCTACGGGGCGCCCCAAGGGCGTTGCACCATGGAATGACATCACAATCTGCGCGCGCAGGTGGTCGCAGCGGTAAGTTTTAGCGCCGCCGCACAATCTCAAGTTAAGTTCTCGAGCGGCGCAAACATCGCTGCGCCCGGGCATTAGCGGCTTTGCGCCCCATTAGCGCCCTCTTAAGGCGCTAACGGGTGGCGCAACCAAGTGAATTTTTACCCCTTGGTCTCCTTACCTAAGGAAGGATATACTTGCCATAGAGGGAGTGCAACGAAGGTTCACCAGACTGGTTCCTGCGATGGGGGGATTGTCCTATGAGGACAGATTGAGTAGACTAGGCCTATATTCTCTAGAGTTTAGAAGAATGAGAGGTGAACTTATTTAAACATACAAAATTCTTACAGGGCTTGACAGTGTAGATGCAGGGAGGATGTTTCCCCTGGCTGGGGAGTCTAGAGCCAGGGGTCACAGTCTCAGAATAAGGGGTCGGCCATTTAGGACTGAGATGAGGAGAAATTTCTTCACTCAGAGGGTGGTGAATCTTTGGAATTCTCTACCCCAGAGGGCTGTGGAGGCTCAGTCATTGAGTATATTCAAGACAGAGATCAATAGATTTTTGAATATTAAGGGAATCAAGGGATGTGGGGAGAGTGCAGGAAAGTGGAGATGAGGCAGAAGATCAGCCATGATCTTATTGAATGGCGGAGCAGGCTCGAGGGGCTAAATGGCCGACTCCTGCTCCTATTTCTTATGTTCTTAGGTTCCGAAGACATTTTAGAGTCAACTACGTTGGTGTGGGACTGCAGTCACATGTAGGCCAGACCGGGTATGGACAGCAGGTTTCCATCTCCAAAGGACATTAGTGAACCAGTTCCAACATCTTCGTGGACACTTTTACTGATACCAGCTTTTTGTTTCCAGATTTAAAAAAAAATTCTCAAACAGCCATGGTGAGATTTGAACTCACTTTCTCTGGACTATTAGTCCAGGCCTCTAGATTCCTGATCCAGTAACACAACCACTACAATATCCTACCTGGTTATGTGGTGCCGTGCAGTGGCAATGTGAGGATCTCTTCACACAATGCATTTCCCCATCTCAAGCATCCTACCATGAGGTTGGAGGAGAGAGGCTGGTTGGAAGTAGAGGGTGTGGTGCCAACCGTTCATGTGGTACCCGAAAGGGAAAATTGGGGCGAGAGAGAGAGCGCCATTCTGGGAACCCTTGCGTAACTTCCGATGGCCGGTCACAGTGCGCCGTTGGCTGTACATGAAGAATAGGGCAGCTGCCTGCTCTCCGGGCTGGCGTATCGGTCGTGACATTGGGAGAAGATGTGAGAAAACGAGGAGAGAATCTCAAACGATAACTTACAAAACAACAACAACCTGCATTTACATAGCGCCTTTAACGTAGTAAAACATCCCAAGGCGCTTCATAGGATTACATAGGATATACGGCACAGAAACAGGCCACTCGGCCCAACAGTCCATGCCGGTGTTTATGCTCCACTCGAGCCTCCTCCTGTCTTTCCTCATCTAACTCTATCAGCATAACCCTCCATTCTCTTTTCCCTCATATACTTGTCTAGCCTCCCCTTAAATGCATCTATACTATTCTACGCTTCACAGGAGCGTTATCAAACAAAATTTGACACTGAGCCACATAAGGAGAAATTAGGGCAGGTGACCAAAAGCTTGGTCAAAGAGGTAGGTTTTAAGGAGCGTCTTAAAGGAGGAGAGAGAGGCGGAGAGGTTTAGGGAGGGAATTCCAGAGCATAGGGCCCAGGCAGCTGAAGGCACGGCCGCCAATGGTGGAGCGATGAAAATCGGGGATGTGAGAGGCCAGAATTGGAGGAGTGCAAATATCTCGGAGGGTTGTCGGGCTGGAGGAGGATACAGAGATATGGCTGCACGAGGCCATTGAGGGACATGAACCCAAGGATGAGAATTTTAAAATCGAGGCGTTGCCGGTCTGGGTGCCGATGTAGGTCAGTGAGCACAGGGGTTATGGGTGAACGGGACTTGGTGTGAGTTAGGATAACATTTGAGGCCTTGCTCATTTCTGAAGGGTCAAGTGTGCTAAAAATCTAACATTCATGCACAAACATGCGAAAACTGATGGGCAGGAAAAGACCAGCTGGTCCATCAAGCCTGCCCCGCACTTCCTTCCACCCTCAGCAGCCATGTGATCTTCGGGAAGAGGCAAAGGAAAAACAGAACAAGAAATCCAGGGCCAAAAAAGGGGGAGGAAATCTGGAAAATTCCTCTCCGACCCCCCTCAGGTGATCGAAACCAGTCCAGGAGATCACATGGACCACGCTTACGTTAAGTGTGGAAACACTTAACTTTTTTAAGATGCGATCTCTGCCCCAGCCAGGAAAATAAAATAATCATAAGGAAATGAAATGATTAACACTCCCATCTTTGAGCAGCCTCACACTGCAGCACGATAAGTCATGCTGCAGGGTGAGGCTGTCCCTAATGGGTACTGTAGCAGGAAATGGTTGCTGGAGGCGTCGAAGCTCGCTGGAGGTAAATGCGCACATTGGCATTGCATATTCATCTCGTGGTACAAGCCATTGAGTCGTGCCAAAGGGTAAAGTGCCAGGGGGCCCGAGGTTTCAATTAATGGTGGCGCTGATACCCGACTGCAATAGTGATACAGCTCTTGTCCAAAAGAATAGAAGTGGACTCCCATGATGATGCTGCTGGTTAGGTCAGTGAGAAGCTGAGGCACACAATCTGGGCAGGGCTCAGTCTCGATGTCGCTCTGTGCTGATTTAGCTGATGTCAGCTGGGCTGGCAGAGGAAGTGTTGAGTTTGGCCTCAGCCTCCCTTGGAGTAAGGAGGAGAAAGTTTAGCCGGGGGGGTGGGGGGTGGGGGGGCGGCCCTGCACTTGGTTGCTGTCCAGCAACTCGCATTGTGCGTGTGCCAGGGCACGATATTGGCTTATCTCTGCTGCGCTGTTCTACCTGGCGGGGTAGCCTGACGCGATTCGGTGGCGATGGCGAGGCGCCGAACCCCAGCCAAGAATTTATTGCTTTCAGGAGAGGCGGGGGGAAGGGGGGAAAAAAAATTGACGGGAAGAGGAGGAAATGTCAAATCCTGTACCAAAAAAGCCTAAAGGCATTCAGCTCAATCCAAGCACAGCCGGAGCCAATACCTGGCCTTTTTAATCGAGTGGCGCTCGCGAAGGTCTCCAGGGTAGCGTTTCCCTTGGCCTATATCCTGACTTCATTCAGTCCTCTCTCTCCTCACAAATCCCCCCCACCCTCACCCCCCAAGGTGGTAGAACTCTAACACGTGAGGTCAAGGTGCAAGGAAAAGGCTGCCACATAGAAGCAATCCTTTTATAAAAGAAAAATCACAGACATTACTAGACTGTGAGATTACATTTTATGCCTAATTCCTCTCGAATGAGTTGTGGGGAGAAGTTATGCAGACCAGTTCTTGGTGCTTGTTTTTTAAAAAAAACACAAGGACAATTTTGGCTGCCTGTTATAGGCGTACAGTCATAAGAACATAAGAAATAGGAGCAGGAGTCGGCCATTCTGCCCCTCGAGCCTGCTCCGCCATTCAATAAGATCATGGCTGATCATCGACCTCATCTCCACTTTCCCGCCCGATCTCCATATCCCTTGATTCCCCTCTGGATTCTGGTAGTCCTCTCGTGCATCACCGAAGAGGCCATTTCTCACGTGAGCCTGAAAAAGAAAAGAAAGACTTGTATTTATACAGCACCTTTCGGGACGTTCCAAAGCACTTTACAGCCATTGAAGGACATTTTGAAGTGTAGTCACTGTTGTAATGTAGGGAAATGCAGCAGCCAGTTTTGATCACAGCAAGATCCCAAGGTTGTGACTTTAAATGGCATGGAAAATTGTGGAATTGGACTCAGTGAAGTAAATTTTCATCTTTACCACATGGGCGATTATCTGGCAAAGCGCATTGCCCGCCCATTATAGAACCCGCCGCCCCTCCCCCCACCCCAACCACCACCCCCGAATTTTCATACCATTGATTTCAGTTGGGTACCTAACGGGCGGGTCCTGTAATGGGCGGGTTCTGTAACGGGAGGGTTCTGTAACGGGCGAGTTCTGTAACGGGAGGGTTCAGTAAGGGGCGAGTTCTGTAACGGGCGGGTCCTGTAACGGGCGAGTTCTGTAACGGGCGGGTCCTGTAACGGGCGAGTTCTGTAACGGGCGGGTTCTGTAACGGGTGAGTTCTGTAACGGGCGAGTTCTGTAACGGGCGGGTCCTGTAACGGGCGAGTTCTGTAACGGGCGGGTCCTGTAACGGGCGAGTTCTGTAACGGGCGAGTTCTGTAACGGGCTAGTCCTGTAACGGGCGAGTTCTGTAACGGGCTAGTGCAGTAACGGGAGGGTTCTGTAACAGGCGAGTTCTGTAACGGGCGAGTTCTGTAACGGGCGAGTTCTGTAACGGTCGGGTTCTGTAACGGGCGGGTCCTGTAACGGGCGAGTTCTGTAACGGTCGGGTTCTGTAACGGGCGGGTCCTGTAACGGGCGAGTTCTGTAACGGGCTAGTGCAGTAACGGGAGGGTTCTGTAACAGGCGAGTTCTGTAACGAGCGAGTTCTGTAACGGGCGAGTTCTGTAACGGTCGGGTCCTGTAACGGGCGGGTCCTGTAACGGGCGAGTTCTGTAACGGGCTAGTGCAGTAACGGGAGGGTTCTGTAACAGGCGAGTTCTGTAACGGGCGGGTCCTGTAACGGGCGAGTGCAGTAACGGGCGGGTTCTGTAACGGGCGGGTTCTGTAACGGGCGGGTTCTGTAACGGGCGAGTTCTGTAACGGGAGCGTTCTGTAACGGGCGAGTGCAGTAACGGGAGGGATCTGTAACGGGCGGTTCTGTAACGGGCGGGTTCTGTAACAGGCGGGTTCTGTAACGGGCGGTTCTGTAACGGGCGGGTTCTGTAACGGGCGGTTCTGTAACGGGCGAGTTCTGTAACGGGCGGTTCTGTAACGGGCGAGTGCAGTAACGGGCGGGTTCTGTAACGGGCGGGTTCTGTAACGGGCGGTTCTGTAACGGGCGGTTCTGTAACGGGCGGGTTCTGTAACGGGCGGTTCTGTAACGGGCGAGTTCTGTAACGGGCGGTTCTGTAACGGGCGAGTGCAGTAACGGGCGGGTTCTGTAACGGGCGGGTTCGGTAACGGGCGGGTTCTGTAACGGGCGGGTTCTGTAACGGGCGGGTTCTGTAACGGGCGGGTTCTGTAACGGGCGGGTTCTGTAACGGGCGGGTTCTGTAACGGGCTAGTGCAGTAACGGGAGGGTTCTGTAACAGGCGAGTCCTGTAACGGGCGGGTCCTGTAACGGGCGAGTGCAGTAACGGGCGGGTTCTGTAACGGGCGGGTTCTGTAACGGGCGGGTTCTGTAACGGGCGGGTTCTGTAACGGGCGGGTTCTGTAACGGGCGAGTGCAGTAACGGGAGGGATCTGTAACGGGCGGTTCTGTAACGGGCGAGTTCTGTAACGGGAGGGTCCTGTAACGGGCGAGTGCAGTAACGGGCGGGTTCTGTAACGGGCGGGTTCTGTAACGGGCGGGTTCTGTAACGGGCGGGTTCTGTAACGGGAGCGTTCTGTAACGGGCGAGTGCAGTAACGGGAGGGATCTGTAACGGGCGGTTCTGTAACGGGCGGGTTCTGTAACGGGCGGTTCTGTAACGGGCGGGTTCTGTAACGGGCGGTTCTGTAACGGGCGAGTTCTGTAACGGGCGGGTTCTGTAACGGGCGAGTGCAGTAACGGGCGGGTTCTGTAACGGGCGGGTTCTGTAACGGGCGGGTTCTGTAACGGGCGGGTTCTGTAACGGGCGAGTTCTGTAACGGGCGGGTTCTGTAACGGGCTAGTGCAGTAACGGGAGGATTCTGTAACAGGCGAGTCCTGTAACGGGCGGGTCCTGTAACGGGCGAGTGCAGTAACGGGCGGGTTCTGTAACGGGCGGGTTCTGTAACGGGCGGGTTCTGTAACGGGCGAGTTCTGTAACGGGAGTGTTCTGTAACGGGCGAGTGCAGTAACGGGAGGGATCTGTAACGGGCGGTTCTGTAACGGGCGGTTCTGTAACGGGCGGGTTCTGAAACGGGCGGTTCTGTAACGGGCGGGTTCTGTAACGGGCGGTTCTGTAACGGGCGAGTTCTTTAACGGGCGGGTTCTGTAACGGGCGGTTCTGTAACGGGCGAGTTCAGTAACGGGCGGGTTCTGTAACGGGCGAGTTCTGTAACGGGCGAGTTCTGTAACGGGCGGGTTCTGTAACGGGCGGGTTCTGTAACTGGCGGGTTCTGTAACTGGCGGGTTCTGTAACGGGCGAGTTCAGTAACGGGAGGGTTCTGTAACGGGCGAGTTCAGTAACGGGCGGGTCCTGTAACGGGCGAGTTCAGTAACGGGGGGGTTCAGTAACGGGCGGGTCCTGTAACGGGAGGGTCCTGTAACGGGAGGGTCCTGTAACGGGCGAGTTCAGTAACGGGAAGGTTCTGTAACGGGCGAGTTCAGTAACGGGCGGGTTCTGTAACGGGCGAGTTCAGTAACGGGCGAGTTCAGTAACGGGAGGGTTCAGTAACGGGCGAGTTCAGTAACGGGAGGGTTCTGTAACGGGAGGGTTCTGTAACGGGAGGGTTCAGTAACGGGCGAGTTCAGTAACGGGAGGGTTCAGTAACGGGCGAGTTCAGTAACGGGAGGGTTCAGTAACGGGAGGGTTCAGTAACGGGAGGGTTCAGTAACGGGAGGGTTCAGTAACGGGAGGGTTCTGTAACGGGAGGGTTCAGTAACGGGAGGGTTCTGTAACGGGCGAGTTCAGTAACGGAAGGGTTCTGTAACGGGCGAGTTCAGTAACGGGAGGGTTCTGTAATGGGCGAGTTCAGTAACGGAAGGGTTCTGTAACGGGCGAGTTCAGTAACGGGGGGTTCTGTAACGGGCGAGTTCAGTAACGGAAGGGTTCTGTAACGGGCGGGTTCAGTAACGGGCGGGTTCAGTAACGGAAGGGTTCTGTAACGGGCGAGTTCAGTAACGGGGGGTTCTGTAACGGGAGGGTTCTGTAACGGGCGTTATCTGTAACGGGCGAATTCAGTAACGGGCAGGTTCAGTAACGGGAGGGTTCTGTAACGGGAGGGTTCTGTAACGGGCGGGTTCAGTAACGGGCGAGTTCTGTAACGGGCGGGTTCTCTAACGGGCGGGTTCTGTAACGGGCGGGTTCTGTAACGGGCGGGT